>VCJA01004729.1:12509-67469 GCA_024139275.1 Backusella macrospora
TTTGATGGTCGATGTCTTTTAGGAATTTGAGGAGTATGGGCCATCGATGAAGCCAGTAAAAATAAGTGGGTGAGCGGTGAGGTTTTTTTTGTGGAGCTGTTTTTTGGAGCCGGTTTAGGAGTGTATCGATAGGTTGGGGTCGTTTTCGAGATTTACTAAGTCGAGTTGACTTATCAATTTGTATCAGCGAATGAGGAGGTCGCGAGAGGTGTTTTCAGCATAGTTGCAGTTAAGGCAAGACTGTGGTTTGGAGGGAAGCCAGTCTCTACGCCAGCATATGAGTCGATTACGGTCATAAGTGGACATCGGAAAGTATAGGATAGGATCGAGTTTGAGTGAAGGACGATAGCAATGTAGTAGCTTATTTTTGAGATCGATGAAACGTTCTTTCAGCTGTAATTGGTAGTATGCTTGTATAATTGGGCCTTGATCTAGATGATGACGAATGGGATGAGTCATGAGTCGGAAAAGTGAAGAGCGAAGTAATTTATGCCATTGGTGTTGGAAGGGGAGGTAGTTTTGTTTAGTATAAGAAGGAAAGATATCTAATAGAAGAGTGAATCTAAGTAATTGTAAAGCGCGATTTATATAAAGGAAAGTTAGTATATGTTTGCGTTCAGAGAGTGAAGGTATATTTAGCATTTGTCTAATGACTTTGGTAGATGATGTGCGATGGCCACTAAATAAAAGAGGAAGGCATTGGTCTTGGTATCTATCGAGGGTTTCCAGGTGTTTGGTTTCATTAAACAGTGTTATGGCGAGTCCATATTCGAAAGTGGGCCGTATAAAAGTTTTGTAAAACTTGGTCGTGAGGATCGGTGGGATTTTTTTTGAATATACATCGATGGAGGATAGAGAGTGAGCGATATTGAGGGTGCGTTGTGAGTTCTTTTCAATTAATTTGTGCGGCTGAATATCATAGGGATTCGAGATGGGGGTACCTAGATAGATGAAGGTATCATCGTAAGGAATGAGTTCCGAATCTAAGAAAGGAGAAGTAGTTAATGTAGATTGTTTGAGGACGATACTTTTAGATGCGTTCCAACGAAATTTCTCTCAGTTCGAGGCCAGTGAAAATATGCTTTGTATTTATTATTATACAATTTATAAGCTAATCCAAGTCCCTTTGGGCAAGTGGATATGGCATTGGGTAATATATACAAACAAAGAAATACAACTCAGGAAAGCGTGCAGAGTCGCGTTAAAACCTGAGGGGGTGTGGGAGTGTACTACCATTTATAAATTCATGTAACTTAATAACCGTTCTCTACCCATCAGTTAAGGGAGCAACCCAACGTAAATCCTGTTATATTAATCAGAAAGGGACACAGAAGTGATACAGACACATGACCGCCGGGAAAGCTGAGATTATTGAATCAGAACGCGAAAATAGCACCACCCATTCCACGAGGATAGACGAGTAATTGAACCAGGATCTGTACGATAACTCAAACTATTCGAAACCAACATCGCAGTGAAACCGTAACGCTGGCGCCCCGTTAGTGTCGAACCTCCTACCGCTTACAAACTCTGTCCTAGCTATTACAATGGCCATGTCATTTATTTACTTCTTCATCACCTTCTTCTCATCTCCATATATATCACTCACAAGTTATACTCCATCGTCCCCTACTTTTATGCCACTCATTTTACGTTCTTTTGATTTTCCTTCTTTCTTTTGATTTTTTTTTCTAGCCTTTTATTGACATGTATTGCTTATTAGTCATATCCACTTGCCCAAAGGGACACGGATTAACGTAAGTTTGAATTTCTACCAATAAAACCAGCTATTTTCAACCGCCCAATTCTATAGATATTATTACACATGAATATCAATATATTATGTATTTCATATAGTCAAAACATAGCCTAGTAGCCTTGGAGAAAGTCCTTGCTATTATTATGTGGTATCAATTATCACATGCCTGGTGCTTTTCTCATTCATCTTTGGTTTTTCTCTCATTGATGTCAATTTTTTTTTCATTTTCTTGAAAAACACAGTATAATATAAACAAAAACATGAAATGACAATTATCAATGATGAAATTAAAAATAGGTTAAAGCAGTTCAATAACCAACTAAAACTTAAGTATTTTATTATGTATATTATATGGTTATATCGATATAATGTGTATCAATTTCTTTACTTTGAATTTAATGTGTACCATCATTGTAATTATCACTAAAGTATTATAATACCTCTAATGCACAATATATAACATGCGTATACATACTGTCTTGTTATCTTTCTCTTTCAGATAGACCGTTCCATTGTTCTCATTAAATTACATTGCTAACGTTCACAATTTACCCTGCTGATTTCCTTACAGGCAATGCCTACTGTCTATTATCCAGAGTGACTTTATTCTACAAACCATATCTCTTCAATATTCTATATAATAGTTTGACTTAAAAACATAACATTGATCACCTTTGCTGTTATTACCAACAGTAAGATCAAAAATGGTATTGAATCTACTACTGCTATATTTACGACGACTTTCAGGCTTCAGATTATACAGTAGTTAATCTTATGTATGATATACTATATATAGATAGTTAAAAACAAAATCTTAAAAATAGACTTCCTACTGAATTCCAAATGCGATCGAGTCTGGAGAAATGAATGATGTTAATGAAATAATCCCTTTTTGTTTTAATAGACTTGGAGTGTATATTCATATTTTTTTTCTAGTTAAGTAAAATGATATCTAAAAAGGTTGATATTTCATGCATATAAAGCAAATATACTACACGGATTCTATATTAGATTTCATAAAGCCAATCCAGTATGAGTACGTGTACAATACGATTAATTTTTAGGCTTGATTATGGCTTGTGTGCGAACAAACTCAATAAAAAGTCCGCCATTTAATATGTCTTGTCTTCATTTTAGTTTTTCTCCACTCTTTCTTAAATATATTTTATTTATTGTTATTCCCAATGAAACTTAGTGGTTTGTTACTTGGCCTTTCCGTTCTTCCCTATATTCTTGCTGCAGACAGTCCAGAAATAGAAGATGGTAGAAAAAAACTAACAGTTTATTGCTTCAACTGCTAACTAAAAGTATAGGTTTTGAAAGAGTGACTTGCGCAAGTACCGTCAAATTTACAAGCAAAGCTAATGATCATAAGCTTCATTCTCATGGTGTATCTTACGGCAGTGGATCTGGTCAACAATCAGTTACAGGTTTCTCTGCATCAGATGATGGTAATAGTTTTTGGATGATTGAAGCAGCATCTGGAAAATACTGTTCACGCGGGTATATATTTATATATTTCTATATATTAATCTTGTTAGTTAAATGAGCATCTTTTTTAAAATCCGGATGTTTTAGTGAACCCGTTGCTTGTGGATCTGTCATTCGCTTACGCCATACAAATACAAGAAATTATCTTCACAGTCATAATCATAAATCACCTCTTTCTAATCAACAGGAAGTAAGCTGTTATGATGGACAGGATGCCGGGGATAATTGGAAAGTAGAATGTTTAGAGAAGGGAGATAAATATTGGTTGCGTGAAAAGCCAATTCAATTAGTTCATGAGGAAACACACACTTATTTAAGTAGTTTTCAACAACATCAATTTGGTCAACCTATTCCTGGCCAATTAGAAGTTGCCTGCGCAAAAGGAGCTTCAAAGAATTCTGTTTGGATGGCACAGGTAAATTATTATTATTATATGTTTTTACTTTTGTTTCATGTATTTCTGTAATTGGGTTTTTGTTTTTTTATATTGCTTTTTGCTAACTAAATTTATTTGTACAAATAACAGGAAGGGGTTTATTTCGCATCTTCAGTCTAAAATGAATTATATAATAACTTCTATTTGTGCCAAAGGAGATGCAACATATTGATCTACTTTGTGTGCGTCAGAAGGCAATACAAATTTTTTCTGTTCTTGGCCATAGTACTGTGTTAATGCATCCTGACATGCCTAACAATAAATAAAAAATATTAAATTAGATTAAAAAAAGCTTCGTTATAGGAGTTTGTGACTTACTCTAAATTCTGCCATTTTAATTGAACTACCAAATCCTTCTCCAATTTTATCCTTTCCAGAAAAGATACCAACAATAAATACAGGTGAAGTTGAATGACGACCTGTTTCTGAAAGTAATCTGGAAGTGGCGGGCTCTTTACCCAAGTTTCTCAAAAGAGCAGAAACGTGACGCTTGGGTTCCTGAACTTTAATGCCGGGTCTAACATCGAAATCACGAGCGAGAATAAAATCATGAACAAATTTCTTTGTTGTTTCTTCTCCTTGCTCTTTATAAATGGCTCCAATAAGAGCATTCATACAATCAGCCATGACAGTTGAATGTCCTAACTTTTCGTCTCCTCCTTCAGGTGCATTCCAAGAAATAGAATGTTGTAATCCAACCTCACTTGCAATCTTTGAAAGAGATTTGTTTCCGATAAAAGAGCGAAGAGTTGTGTTGAGAGCTCCTTGATGAAGCATAGGATATTTACAATGAATGTATTCTGTAGCATATAAGCCAACTACACGCTTGCCTATATATATTTAACATCTGTCAATTTTCTTTCGTTGCGTAAAATACAAAAATAATCGTATGGTAGCTTTAATTACCAATGAATTCTAATGAAGCATTGTTTTCCTCATCCTCTACTGATTTGTGTGTCAATGCTTGTTTCAAAGTTTGTGTATTAAGTGCTGAAATTCCAAGACGTGCACCGAGGGCAGAAATGGTGGTACTTTCAGGTTGAGTATGAACAAAAGCTATAATCAAACGAGAGGATAAAGTTGGCTTGAGCAAATCCTCTTTAAATTATTATTCTTAGCAAGTTTTTTTTTTTTTTTACCAGCAAGCTTAGTAGAGATATTCTGAGATCTCTTTAATACACTGAACATTATTATATTAAGTGAAGTAAAATAAAAAGTACCCAAACTTTTTCTGCCAAAAGTAGTCGACAAGGGCAAGTCGAGCGGGGGGTAGAATGTGGCTGAAAATGAAACAAAGTCACAGTGAATGCGGTAATTGGCTGGAACTCCTGATTCAATTGGAATATTGCTGACTTCTTCAATATTGTGCTATTTATAAATGTTTAAAACATATAAAAGTACCATAGTTGATGAAAGAGCAACCCTAAAGTTTATCCAAATGGGTTAAATTATTCATATCAGAGCGCAGCAGCAAAGCAAAGCAAACTAAGGAAGTGAATAATATCGGTATTTAGAATTGAAATTTGAACTCCTTCTATTTTGGGACATGAACATATCTCTCTTGGCAAAAAACAAAACTTGCATCTCTTCTCTTCATAAATTTAACTTATGCCGTCTCTTGCTCTCTCCACTGCAGAAGACAAGAACAAAGTTAGACGTGCGCTACCGACTGCTGTATGTTCAAAATAAGTAACAGTGTGCTAATTGACAATAAACTAATCAACAAAGTAGAAAATTTATGCGGCCACAGTTGCGCGTCTGTATGTTGCTTATCCAAACCCCCACAAATGGGCCTATTCGGGCATCTGGGGTGCAGTAACCTTTTTAAAAGATAAGAAAAATCATTCTTACTATATTCGAATTGTAGACTTGATGGTGTGTTATTTGTTTTATTTTTTAATAATATAATAAGAATGCTAACTAAGCTTGTTTGATAGAGTCCTCGTAGTATTATTTGGGAACAGGAATTGTATGATGGTTTTCAATTTACCAAACATACACCATTTTTTTGCTCATTTGCGGCAGATGTAAGCATCTATACTTTATAAATTGTAATATGAGAACTAAAGAGACATTAGGAATATATGGCGGGTCTATCATTCGCCGACTTGGATGACGCTAATGTATTTTATATTAAAATAACCACCCGGGAGAATAATTCATCAAAAAAAAAAAAAGGTAAATATTTCAATCATTCTTTTGAGGCTATTGTTCACGTTGTATCACAGAAACGAGCAGTAAAAAGCAAAAAGGGAAACTCGACAAATCTCAGATTGGATTACCCTCTGAATTTAGGTAAAAATTGGAGCTAATAAAAAATAAAAATAAAAAGTGCATATATGCTAATATATATATATGGTGTATTAGACATGTTGGTCATATAGGCTATACTCCTGATCAGGGCTTTAGTGTACAGAATACTGGTCAAGAATGGAACGGTCTGTTTGATCAATTAAAGGATTTGGGTATATCTCCTCGAGAAATCCACGAGAATGAAGACTTTATTAAGGAATTCGTTAACGAAAGAGGTGGTCCACCATCTTCAACGCCTCCACGCCCTGCTGGTTCGGCAGGTAATAGATCTCGCGTTCCTCCACCACCACCTTCTAGACGTGCTGTTCCCCCACCTCCCCCAGTTGGTGGTAAGTAAAC
Source organism: Backusella macrospora (assembly GCA_024139275.1). Classification (NCBI taxonomy): domain Eukaryota; kingdom Fungi; phylum Mucoromycota; class Mucoromycetes; order Mucorales; family Backusellaceae; genus Backusella; species Backusella macrospora. The sequence goes on from VCJA01004729.1 coordinate 18,848, forward strand.
ATTTAATGGTTTTATTTTTATGGTTTCTGAGAGACTTTCTTGTTTTTATTTTTATTTTATTACTAGGACGACGTCCCCCACCACCCCCACCTTCTCGTCGCAATGCTCCTCCTCCACCTCCAAACAGAAATAATTCACCGCTTCATTTACCCCCACCACCACCAAGATCAGTACCTGCACCGCCACCTGTTGGTCGTTCAGTAATTTCTCCACCACCTCCTCCGATTCAGCCTGCTCAATATTACAATGAGGAATATGAAGAAGAAGAGGAAGAAGAATATCATGCACCACCACCAATTCAAAATAACTTTAGAGCTGTTCCTCCTCCACCTATAGTTAGTCCTGTGAAATCTAATAATCCCTACAAGCTGGCTTCTGTATCACCTATTAGCTCATCCCCACCTGCTGTACCACCAGTACCCTTAGCAGCACGTCCACCACCACAAAGATCAATATCTTCTTCTACATCTCCTCCTCCACCGCCACCGCAGCCTCCTATATCTTCAATTCCTCCACCACCTCCACCACCACCACCACCTCCACCACAGCCTCCAGTGGCTCCCCCTGCTCCCCCTATACCGCAATCATATCAAGAACAAGATATTTATGATGATGTACCAGCAGACGATGATGAATTCTTTGATGCCCCCGAGGTACCTGTACCACCACCTTTACCACCAACCAATCGACCTGCTGCACCACCTCTACCACCTATGCCTAATGCTCGATCAGTCCCTCCACCTCCACCTCCGTTACCTAATAGAGACAGAAGAGGTCCTCCCCCTCCCCCAAGTACACAACGACCACGCCCACCTAATTTTGGCATGCCTCCACCACCACCTCCTCCTCCTCCTCCTCCTCCAGCAAGCGGTGTTCCTCCTCCTCCCCCACCACCCCCTCCTCCCACAGGCGGTCCTCCTCCCCCACCTCCCCCACCAATGAGTGGTCCACCTTCAAGTGCACCGCCTCCAGCAGGTGGACGTAATGCCCTCTTAGAAGCTATTCGCGGTGCGGGTGGTATTGGCGCTCTTCGTTCCACACCAGAAAAGCAGGATCGTAGCTCACCTATCGTTGGTGGCTCTGGTGCCGCTGCTGCATCAGGCGCAGCAGCTGGAAGTTCTGGTGATTTAGCTACTAGTCTTTTAGCAGCCTTGAATGATCGTAAAAAGGCTGTTATGTCGGATGATGATTCAGATAGTGACGATGGTAGCGAATGGGACGAGTAATTTTTCTTTTTTCTTTCTTTTTCTGAAAAACCTATAAATGTTATCATATATAAAAAAAAAACTTTAAATTATATAAAAGAACTAAGAAATGATATTACAAATTCGGCTTTTACTATTGTGTTTACAAATAATTTGAGACGGGTCGAATGAAAACGAGACACTGGTTAAATTGGGATATTTTGCATTTGTTTGGAAAATAAGGCATCTTTGAATGGGAAAAAATAGCAATAAAGTACTAATAACCATTATTTACTCAGACTTTGAAAAGTATTACGTCGATAAATAAAATATAAAGTCAAATAATTGTTTCTACACTCGTGATTTTATATTTATAATATGCCTTTATATGACTGACAGTCTTATGCTCCTTTTCTGAGTATACAGTATAGGACTTTAAACAATAAAGCATTGGTTTTCTACAAACAAAAAAAAACTTTATATGACTGATCAAATTTGCTATTGTTTTTTTTTATGGCAGCTTCAAAAAATATTAGCGATTGTATGGAGATTAGCGCCCTACAATAAATTTACATACTTCTCATTACATTTAATATTATTCAGCTCTTTGTATCTCTTGATCGATGATAACATATATCTATATTATTAAATCAAAAGCAAAACATTGTCTTTTTTATCAACCTTTTTAAGCTCTTCAAGCAACCCTAGTAAAAATCAATAATATATGTAGTATCAAAATTTTTGTACCGTCACTTTTGTGCCACTTCATAGTGAAGAAGGTTGAGGGAAACCATATCGAGTGAATAGTTTAGAGTTGAGAATGTCCTCAAAAAACTACCTTTGCAAGCAACCATTTTCTTTCGTCCTCTCTTTGAGGCATTTCAGTAGAAATAACCAATGTAAATCTAATGTGAAATGTAATGATAAAATATTCCACGAAGATAAAATACTAAGAATGTTCCATGGGATTCTTAAATAAAAAATAATGGCCTTTGATTTGTACAGTTACACTGCAAATTTTCTAGAATCCAACTTATTTACATGCCTACCATTATGAAAAAGAATTATAAAGGGAGCTTGAATAATAAGGAGTTACACGGTACTACGATTATAATGGTAATAGCAACATCGAAATTATATATAAGCTAATTATATATATTCTACTTCAAGTACAACTGATATAAAACTACCCTTTTAGATGATTTACACTAATATTTTATAAATTGTATGGTGATGGTGTGAAAAAAAAAAGGCACAAAATAAATAAATAATATCTATATAGAAGTAATGATATTTATTTTACTTGATAAAAAAAAAGAAAGAATACATAAAAAGTAGTCTTTTTAGATTGTCTATTTTTTTACGCGAACGATATAACGACTCATAACGGCAGCTACCAAGGCCATCAAGCCACCAAACACCAAAACAGGACTTACACTAGATTGGGCTTCATCTTGAGGGTTTTTTCCAACTTTTTCAGAAGCAGTAAATATTAATGAGGAAATGAGAGCAACGGCAAACTGAGGGAAAACGATATACATATTATGCACGCCCAAAAGCATACCAGCATCAAATTCCTCTTGTTGATTCTCTATTTGAGAAGCTGATTCACCTGAGATATTGGTTATACCTTTCTTACGTTGCTCATCCTCATAGCTAACATATTCACCAACAAGCGAAAAGGGAATCCAGAGAACAATAGCCCATGGAATACCCATTATAGCTAAAACAATAGTGGCTGCTGTCACAGACCGGATGAACCAGGCCGATAGCAGTGCTCCAGCAATAATCAGCTGAGAGGATGTGTAAACATTTAACAAAGAAAGCCACCAGACTCCTTTTTTTTCAAACCGCGTGACAAGTGCTGGGATAGCCACACCCGCGACCACTGACACAAGTGAATTACAAAGGAGTGCAAAGGACCCAGCACGCGTACCCTCCGCCCAGTTATCGCCATTATCAGATGGGTGTGAGGCAAAATAAAGATCAGAGACCCACTGGGTACTAAAAAAAGTTCGGGTTTAATTTGAATCACAAACATATTAAATGGCTTACCTGTAAAACAAAAAGGGAAACCAACCCATCCACGCGAAAAATTGAGTGTTGCATAAAGATTGGATAGCTTTTGGCAAAAATCGGAAGGCTCTCCAAATGTACAGCAGTGTACTATACCATGGTCTACAAAACGATGTAAGTAAATCCCCTTTTTTTTTAAAAAAAAAGATAAGATAAAAAATAAAATAAAAAAAAGTGACGTTTACTTACAAATCGTCCTGTTCTTCCTGATCAACATAAGGCGTCTCCTTTACTGCAATGCAAGTGATACCCAATGTGACCCAAAAGACTACCATAGCAACAATACAAAATGATTTAATCTGAGAGTCACCCAACCAAGGGAAATAGGTTACAAGATCAATAAAACCAACAAAGTAACCAACAACCATTGCACAGTTGCTCATTCTTGCGCTCCATGCATTTGCATATTCTTGCTGCCAAAGTGGTGGAATATCTAAAATTAAAGCACGGCAAATCGCTTGTACTGCATTCAGGGTAAAATCAAGAAAATAAAACGAAGAAACGGCGACTACGATTGCGAATAAATGTGCCTAATTTGTATATTAATATATATAAATAAATAGATCAACTATCTTCTTTTTCTCCTATTTCTCATCATACCTTATCGTCGTATTCACTGGCAGGGTAAAAACGATCGGCAATAAAAGCACCAAACTCTTTCGCGTAAGCAACCCCAATCATGGAAAAACAGGTTAATATACCTGCCACGACAATGAATGGTCTTCTTTTACCGAAACGAGAAGTACATTTATCGCTATAGGCACCAATAAGCTATAAAGCAAAGTATTTGTGTCAGAAAAAAAAAAGAGAAAGAAAATCAAAGGTGAAACAAAAACTCACGGGTTGAACCAAGAGACCAGAAAGAGGTCCAGCTAACCAAACCAGTGCCGTCATTTCTTTAGATAAATCAAGTGATATTAAGTAAGGTGTACCGTACCTGAAAAAAATAGCAAGAACAAAACATTAAAGATATTAAAAAGTATATTAGTTGATAGACTTACGATAGTTCTACTGTCCCTAGATATATATAAATGCATTAGTCAAGTCTATCACATTCCTTTTATAAATTCACTTACATGTAAACTGAACACCTGCCATACAAATAGTTAATCCTAGAATTTGTAAAAAATCAAGTCCTGCCTCTTTTGCGACATCTTGGTTTGAAGGTGCCACAGCTATATTTCCCACACTATTATAAGTAGTAGAGTCAAATGAAGACCTTCTTCTTCTATATTTGGGTCTAGAAACGGGAGGTTTCTGTTGTATTAATGGTGATTGCTCTGAAGTCATATAATATGCGGAAGAAAAGAGAAAAAGGCAAAAATTTATCTCAGTTTTTTTATTAAGCTTTTTTTTTGGGTACATTAATCATATGATTTGAATGAAATTTTTAAGAACAAAAAAAAAATCTCTATGATGAAATGCACCAATCATCATAATCCTTATCATCTGGTTTCCCCTTTTTTTTTTTAACTCCCCTTTTTATATCCATTCCTTGCACTTATAATGGGTTTTTTTACAGATATATAATGAAAAATATTGTAGCTACGATTTAGTTCCATTTAACCTGTAGCCATATCCAAGTCATGTTGAGTATATTCTTGTAATTTCCAGCCAAAGTGAGCACTGACTGCAGTTTGAGAGTGATACATCGCATTCAGCATATCTCCTCTAAATATTACACCTATACGGTCACCCCAGGTACCAATAGGCATCGACTTATAATTTTCTAAAACCACGATTGCACCTTTATGTAGAAATCCTTTAACTGTAGAGCGAGTAAAGGTTTAAATCCTCTTGATATTGCAGCTTCAACCACTAGGACGTTGATAATATAACAGCGTATATTAATAAGTTTAAATATATATATATAGTAAGAAGAAGAAATTCAAACGTTTATTTTTTAATTTTTTTTTAAAAGTACTCTGTTTATTCAATCTTGCTGTCACTTCACCAGCGTTCAAATCTTCATGAATTCAAGATATCTACCTAGTTTTAATATCCGCCAATAATATTGTATTACCTTGGCATATTGATCTGCAACTAATGAAAAATTCATGAAGCGAATGTGCGCGTAGTCAAATTTAGTATTTTTGCCAGAGTGGCTCAAAATCATGCACGAATAAATTATATTTGAGAAAACTACAATTTTTAGATAAGATATCATCGCCGGAAAAAAGGCATTCTTCATAATCAACCCCAATAACTCGAATCTCAGGGTGCTTTTTTGTAACATCAACGCACCAAGCACCGGATCCATAGCCAATATCAAGTACTTCTCCTTTATTAAATCGATCAAGACTAAAAGGCATTGTTGAATCTTTAGCAATATACATATATTGAATGTTCATGATTTACATCTGTATTATATATCTATAACTTATTTAAGCCTCAAATACAAGTCTCATTAAATCGCTTTTAGTTGAATTCTTTCTGATTCTTTGTCACTTAGTGTTACTAAGTAACTGGATTCAATATTATTATCTCTGCTCTCTGATATGGGCGTATTTCTTTGTCTCGGGAGTTTCTTGTTAAAATGATTTAATAATGAAATCATTGGTTGCTTTTATTTGCTTTCCGGGTGATAGGATGGTGATTACCGATGCATTAATATTATTGTTATTGTTATTATTCTTTAAAATAAATAAATAAATAAGTATAAAAGAAATAGAAAAGATAAATGAGAAAGAATGTGAGAGATAGCTATAGAATAAAATACAATTATATAAATCTTTGGTGCACTATTATGTATACTTTGAATGAATTCATATCTTCAATTCATTTCAAAAAAAATAAAGGAATATCCTGTTCGTGGTTGAATTTCCAAGTATGTCAACAATTATGTTATTATCAAATGATGAGTTACGTATGATACTCTTCAAAGATGACTTCATGATCTCTTTTTATATTTATTGTAAATAATCTATGTTAACAGATGTTTCGTTTTTTTTATAGATTTTTATTTTTATTTTATTGTGTTGGTTATCGCTGTTGCCGTTTTTAGGTGTATTGTGTTATGTACAATATGCTGTGTGTAGTGATTAAGCAGCTTCACTTAAAGTATTCTGTGCTACTTGAGCTTCACGTCTCCTAATGTTAGTAGTCAATACTTGTGATCTAAAAGTGAGACCCTTTGTACGTTCAATAACTTGTTGATAAATCGATGTAACAGGTGTATTCATAATCACAGTATTCTGTAAGCATCCCAAACCCATTTATAAATTAATATTATAATAGCTCACTTTGCATTTAATATTATGTAATACCTCTTCAAAATCAATCTTTGCGTCAACACGTGTATCTCTAATCAAGTTTACAATCCACTTTTCTCCTTCGTCCTGAGATAAGTTTAATCTCTGCGACATTTCTTGAATATCAATCTTTTGATGAATTCTGCAATAAGTCTCGGAGATAAATTGACGGGCACTTTCCATAAAGTCTTCTTGTGTTGATGCCAAGAAAAAGTCATTACTCAATACTGCCTCACATTCCTTTAATTTCTTTTGAGCTTCTTCAAAATCGAAGTGAACAAAAAGAGCCTCGACGAATTCAGTGACAGGATCCTTGTATTCATAAGTTTCCTGCTCGATGATCTTAACTAATTCCTTTAATTGGTTCTTTCTACGTTTGTTGGTTACAATGGCTGTGGTCAAATAGCGTAAAACCCAAGGGCAAGAAGTTTGAATAGTGTTGATGTATTGAGCACTCAAGAACATATCTACAATACCATCACGTCCCTTGGGGTGATTGAAGAAAACAAAGAGAGACCAATGGAGTAACCAGGTACGCTGTTGAAGCTGGTGAAGTGGTGAAGAAAAGTTCTATAATTTTATGTTCAGCATAGTTTCTTTTAGATAACAAAAATATAATAATACTAATATTAAATATATTACCTTTTGGTCAATAGCTTCTCTCAATTTCAACATTTCATCCAAAGCAGCATCCCAGTTACCAGTTAAAATTTCAGCAGCCATCTTACCCCAAGTAGCATTAAGAGAACGTTCAGCATCAGTGGACTAAATTTATAGTTATAGTTAGTTACTACAATTCTGAATTTAGACTTTTAAATTATTACCAAAACACGGAAATGATAAAGGTAATCAGCAGCTCCTCCATAATCACCACAGTTGTATTGGAATTGTCCAAATTCATAAAGAATGCTAATAGAATCTTCGGTGAACTATAGTCATTAATTAGTAAAAGCTTGCTAATAGAAATAAAAGACGCGTCATTTTACCTGATAATTATCTTTCAAGTACTGTAAGTTTTGAGCCTTGTCTTGACGAAGTGCAGCAATTACTTCAGGCTTCTCAAGTACTTCCATAACTTTTTGAGCCTTAGCTCTCAAGTCTTCCAACTTTCCGAGAACAACCTCTCTCTTCTCAACAAACTCTATTTATATATCACTGTTAATATCATTGCTTAGCAGCGATAGTCATAGAAACATTGTATTTACCTTTGGGAGTTTCTTCGGTTTTGTGAAGTGTCTTGTAAATGTCAAGTACAAAATCAACCATGTTGGAGTTTTTAAATAATTCATACTTGGCTTTGAGCAAATCATCAGCATCGTAAACCTGCAGATGATGAAAAATGTTGTTTGGATTAAACACCATTAAAAAATAAAGTAACGACTATAAATTTATAATTTTATGTTTACCTCCTTTAATTCTAAAAATTCAAGCAAAGGAAATACGAGATGGCGATCCAAGTAGGGGATCATGCGCATTGTCAAGTCATTGGTGGCCATTGTGATTATATTAAATATTGAGCAGCAGTTTACAATAGGTGGAAGGCTTTTTTTTTCTTTAAAAAAAAAAGATTTTAGCAGTCACAAACGTTTCGTTTCCTCAGTTTAGTATTATTCACCCAACCCAATGCAGAGCTTGCATTTGCTGCTGTTGAGCAAATGACCACTTGGATGCTCCTTGATCTATTATACAGTCAATTTCAATGTTTATAGAAATTATTTTTTTTGTTGTATTTGTCGTACAGTATGTCCGCCGTCAACTAGGCAAACTTTTGAAAAAACTGGTCAAGTTTTTGATTAAATTTGTCCACTTTTTGAAATTCAATTGGTCATTTTTTTTGAGATTTATTTGATACTTTTTTTTTTGAAGACTTAGTACAGGATTTTACTATACTATCGACGATGAGTCCGAAGAACAAATGGAAGATATAGTCTATCAATACGGTGACATCGAAAATATAATTGACTCCTCTTTTGAATCTCACTGATAGACTATATCTTCCATTTGTTCTTCGGATACATTGTACATTGCATCTTGTATTTAACTTGTATTTTTTTTTAAAAAAAAAAATACCTGGTTACCACGGAAGAGATTCCTTTTTTAAACAGAATCTCAAGACAACCTTCTTTTTTTGCTCTTTTTTTTTTAATAAAGAAAAGGTAGAGGTACTATTACTTATTAAAACTGAAGTTCAATCTAAACATGTACTTTATAAGAATGATAAATCCATACTCACTAGAATAATATTTGTATATAAATAGCTCTAGACTCCTCTCTATGGCCTGGATCAGATGCAGTTGACATATTTTTAGCCTATTGACATTTATTTAGAAATTTTAATTGGTCGACAATACATTTCCAAATGTAATTGGTAGTACACAATTACTACTACTACTGTCTGGGGGGAAAGAATATAAAAAAGACGTTTTTCATTTGTTTTTTTTTTGATTAAAAATACCATTTCCACTGCTTCTTTCATATAACCAATGCTTCTACTTAAACATAACAATTTGCCATCAGAAGATTTGATATTAATTGAAAGAGTAACTATTTACTATTATCTTTTTACATCAATTTAATTTAATAACCTTCTACTTCAGCATTTTCTTCGCTGGCAAGATGTTTCTATAAGACCTTGTATTATCACAGATGCAAGTGTACTTGACTTTAATCTATCAGAGATTCACGGATACTTATTAGGAATATTCTCTAGTTTGAATGTTCCAAAAACTCTTGATGTTACTTGCTCGCAGCTACTTGATTTCTTACTTGACGTAGAGAAAAATTACTATGACACGCCTTATCATTCATTTCACCACGCTGCTGATGTAGTTAGTGTCTTATATTATATGTTGGTCGATCTAAAAGCAAAAAAGTATATTTCTGATTTGGATATTGCGCTGGTATTGATTTCTGCTATTTGTCATGACACAGGTCACGTAAGTAAAGCACATAAGCAAACGTCGACTTCATAGCTGATGATCTCATTCATTTTTATTAGTCTGGTTACAATAATGCATATCACGTCAAATTACAGACAGACCACGCAAAGAGATTTAACAACACTTCGATTCTTGAATATTTATCTGTAGAGATTGCAATTCAACTGCTAGAAAAACATAATTTTTTCAAAGTATATCAAAAGAACGAACGCTATTTGTATATAAAGCAAGTCATCCTATCAACCGATATGACCTATCATTATGAACTTCTAGAGCATACTAACCGGTTAGAAGAAGATATTTCTAATCTCTGGTGGCAAGAGAACTTAGGCACATCTAAAACACCAACCAACCCACCAGATTTCACCAACACAACTGCAGAAGACCATTATAACAAAATTGGCGGTCTGGATCAAACTCAGCGATTAACTCTAGTATGCCTAATGCTCCATGCATCCGATATCAGTAATACAGTTAGGCTCTGGCCTATCTCAAAGCAGTGGTCAGATTTGATAGTCCAAGAATTTTTCCGCCAAGGAGATGCAGAAAAGGAGTTTGGCCTGACAGTTTCACCGGGAATGGACCGTGAACTGGCCACACAAGCTAGCATCAGTCTAAAGTTCGGAGATATGGTGGTGAAACCATATTTTGAAGTCTTAGCCGCGCTTCTTCCAGTCGCTTCTGTATTTTTAGAAACACTCGAAGACAATCGTAAGGAATGGATCAAGTTAAAAGAAGCACCTTTTTCCACCTCTATCTCTACTTGCTACCCAAAATCATTTGTATATTTTAGTGTGCCAGCTGGTACTGTCACTTTACTACCAACAAAGCCTATCATCCGTTCATCCAGTCATTCCTGTATAACCACCTCTTTTCCTCACACTATATTTCGTAGAAAGAGTGCAGAGCATTGTTAAATTTCCATCCTCATGTATTATAAAATTCACTTAAACTGTAGATAATGTAAAAAAAAAAATGGCCATTATAGAATAGAGAAAGAAAGATAAAATAGAATAAAAGTTATAATATTTAAGGAGTGCCTATACTCTTGTTGTTATCATATTATAATAGCTATTCCTGTTGAAGCATTGTACTACCTTTTGATTGACAAAATGTCAAAAATAAATCAAGTAAACAAATGGCTTAGGGAAAGGGGTAATTAAAAAACTTGTGTTTGCGTATTTTAAAAAACTCTGTGTACTTCAGTGTCACATAAATAATAAAACCAATTACTTTTAGGGTAAATAGTCTTTTACATCACTTGTTAATAAAAATGATGATTTAATATATAAATATATATATGCCCTTGATCATTGATATGTCTGTGTTCACTTCTTTTATTAGAACTTGAAGTAAATCTTGACGCTACCTACACGCGAACTGATATTATTTACAAATATAGTTAGTATTACTGAATTGAACCTGAGTTAATAATATTATTCTACACTTACCAGTAAACATCGACTCGTCTTAGTTACGAGGACTGGGAAGTGGTGCCAGAGGATTTACCAAAAGATATATCATGGAACTTATCAGAAAAACCATCAGAGAGTACAGAAGACCTCTGAAATTCTTCTGGACTTTCTCCACCAGTGAACAGGTGTTTGATAAACGTAATAGATGTTGCGGCTCGAGTTGGCATCGCATTGCCATACAGTCCTACAGTTAGTGCATACTTGGACTGCATGCATCTCATCCTCATCAAGCGGCATTCCTCCCAATCGTCTTTCTTTACATATTGAACATACTTGTGATGTATGGAACTCATCAACAATGATCACAGTCAATTCACCATTTATTTCAGCCCGCCGTGGAACACGAAGACATACCCTCGCAGGACCTGATATCTTTCCGCATATTAAAAGGGAACATCGCACCACCAAATATAATAACAGGCAGTCTGTTATCATTTGTATGATGTGAGTGCCCCCATTTTCCTTCAATTCCAGAACGGGGTTCATGATGGTGTGGATTATTTGAATCTCTTGCTGACCTTCTTGAAGTTAAGTACTCGGGCTTGGATCGCTTTCTTGGTCTACTGAATTGCTGTTTATTGGCTGTGTAATTATATTTTCTTCTTTCGTTGATAAAAATATGATTCATTTCAGCTTGGGCACGCTTTAGGCAGTGGTAGCTCAGGAGTCTTAACCGGGAAAACTTGATGTTATAGAAGGCAAGGAGACGAGATAGCCGCTCGAAAAAATTGCGAAGATAGTCTGTGTATAAACCAAGATTAGTAGTCTTGTAGTTGAGTAACTCGGACTCGACCTCTTGTATACTTTGGTTTACTTAAGCTTCTTCGTCAGACTCTTCATCTTCCGAAGAAGATTGCCTAGCTTCTTCTTAGTGACCTTCTTATGTTCCACTATCACTGCTGTCTTCTTCATTTTCATCGTCAGAATTTATTCCACCGAAACGACCATCGAGTTCATCACCTTGACCTGGAGGAATATGCCCATTTTTAAACTGAAGTATCTTTTTATACCCTGTATCTGTTTCGAAATCAAAATTCTATTAATACAGCCAAGTACAACGTCTCGAAGATAATCTTTGGATTGTACTGATGGTTGCGGTCAATAATTGATGTTATCAGTATTACCTCTGTTAATCGCGCTCACTATACTTCTAACTAATTTTGATTATCGACGCCGACCAATATTAGGAAACTCCTCCAAAGATCTGATACACTGATAACCAAAACTTAAGGTTACCTCGAATTCTACTTCATTTTCCAAATCAATAGCACCGTGATTATGTTATTCAATATATTCAAGAACTCCAAATAGGCACGGTAAATAGGCAGCACTATTGTCAGCTAAATGTATGGGTGTAACAGGAAAAGAACCAGGAGGATCAATACCGCTGACCATTTCCTCTATAACACCATCAAGAGCAGCGTTTCGGGTAACATATCTAGGCCATATTGCATGAATTTGTGGTGTACAGCGATTATACATGTAGTCGCATACTATTTTATAATTACTCACAGAAATGCCTCTCACAAGCTCTTCCAGATGTGGACGAAAATAGTGGAAGTCTTTTCTCAAAAGCTGTAGCTATAATATTTTTAAAGTTTGTAGCAGATTAAAGTACAGGTGATGTGAGTGCATTAATTGAACTTGGTGTTACTAGAGCAATACCAAAAGTACCATCGGGAACTCAGCAATATAAAGATCAAACACACGATTGATTTCCACTCTTGGAATTGTCTGTGCTTGATTCGTAACTTGACCATGCGTTACAAGCACGGATAAAAAAAAACTTTGGTTACAAATAGCCTGAATAATAACACGGCTCTCATTCAGCTAAACAAGAAGGTAGTAGCGAATGAAACAATGTAGTTTTATTACAACCTTCTGCTAATAGTCAACCAGCATTTTAACCTTTTCACAAAAAGTATTCTTTAATTCCTCATGATCAATTTACTCAGTACGAACAACGGTTCTAAGGCGTTTTTTATGGACAAATCTCTGGTTATTCGCAAGAAGATACTGTAAATACTCATTGATGCCAATTTTGTGACCAGTACATTCCTTGCTTCTAATAGAAGAATGAGACTTCTTTGGATTATATCTTTTTTTTTTTTACACAATTGTTACAAAGTTCCACAGCTGAAGATAATCTTTTAGAGGTAGAAGCTACAGCAGTTTTGCTGATACTTGTTGTTACAATAGATGTAGATTCCATTACCTCAGTTATCTTTTGGGAAGAAGTAGTCATTGGAGCAAATGCTCTACTATCAGGGGAAATATGCGACTATATTTGCTCTTGTGAATTGATGTCTACAAACCTCAAATGAAAAATATGATCACCGTAGAAATAAGGGTACCTCCTCCAGGGTTTAAGATATTTACAGGTAAGATGTTCGAATGTAACCTTCTATTTGCCTAAAAACTAACATCCTTTTGTCTGAATTTTATTTGCACTTTGTTTGGATTTACAATTTAATTCGTCTGAATTTCAAGTAGAATTACTATAACCATTCTCCAACAATACCATATTCTGATAAGCAAATTAATTTTTTTTAAAAAAAAATTGAAGCCGGTAGAAATGAAGATATAAAAATGTGGTGTAGTTAAACCTATTAGATTAAATATACTTGTGGTATTTTACACATATATGATGATAAATATATAAAGAGAAAAGTGTAAAGTAGAAAATATAAAATATAATAATACACCCAAACTTGAAATAAGTTCGGAGAAGTAAATGCATACAGATAAAAACTACCACCAAAATAAGATATATCTATTTACATAAAATGAATATCAATATACAATAAATAATCAAATAAAATAGATTAATATCCAGGTAATAAAACAATAATATTAAATGGAGAATATAATATCATAATGAGTCTCATTTAAGCTTAGCTACCTTATATGAGAACCTAGCACAGTTCAATAGATATAATATCATATTAAATATTATTGCGAGAAACATTAGGGTATGAAGGGTCTAGTGTATAATTAGTTCATAGACGTTATGCATAAAGGTATATAGCAGTATGTTCTAATTCAAAAACCATATTAGTTGGGGAGAATCCACACCAACAATAGGTGATAAAATAACTTACTATGAAGAGTATTTTATCGATTATATGCTGTTCTCATTGCATCACCATCAGATTAATATATACGATTGTTTCTAATTAAATATAAGATGACAACTGTCATTAAATATTGGAAAACATAGAACAACAATATACACATAAATTAATCACCAGATTAATTTATTTCCATATAATAAGTTCCGTAGGAATTTCTTATATGACAGGTGATCTTGATTTAATCTGAAATGGTTTTGCGTATTACAATCATACAATTTGATTACAAATCTATGGCTCTTTACACTCAGATTGAGTAAAGTTCTCAATGAAACAGAAAGTTTACACTCTTTATAAAAGAACACACATTTTTTAATCACTGGTTTCTTTAGCTTCTTTTCTATATATTTTTATAATAATAAAGTCGCTAATTTTCTACTCATTAAGTACTTGCCTTAATTTAAAATACGGAAATACAACAATACTTACACATTTTTAAGAATAATTCGATGAATAAATAAACACAACTTAAATTTAATGAAACAATAAGATATACCATCTTGTAAAAATATTTGCACAGTACTAAATATAGAGAAAATGGTTAGTGTTCAAGAAGTTAGAGATGCGTACAATTTAAATACTGTGGTATCAAGTTATATTTGTTTTGAAATAATCGATACCATTGTTGTATATTCCATTACATCAAGACACCAAGTCCCGACTTTCATTTAAATGGATTTTGGTTTCACAATTGATTAGTTAACGTTGATTGTTGTACCTGCTTTTTTTTTCTACCATTTCATTTGTGTAAGCACATTATTATACAGAAAAACCTTTTTTTTTTGTTTTAGTTTGAGAAAAGTGGTTATTTAAATAACCCGTAGTAGTTTAGTTTTATTAGTTAACAATTGTTTTGATATGTAGATATGAGGCTATTTAATTTTAAAAAAGAAAGGACACTCGTTTTATATATACTTTTAATATCCTACTTTTCTGTATATTTTCTCAAAGTACGCGCAAACTAATATTAACATATACTTATTAGTGGCTCAACTGGAGTTAATACGTTTATGAAAGGGCTCACAATTCATTACAACAATCCTGCCTAATATATTTTGTCATCTATAGATTATAAATCATTGGTAAACTAAATATAAACTACTTATAAGTAAAGCTATCTAAATAATTTTATAGTTTAAGGAAAACATATAGTAAAATTTATATTTATATGAATGATACCTTTTTAAACGCAAGTATAATTTATTCCAGCCTGTTTTCTTCTTTTTGTGCGTTTTTTATTGATCTTAATCATTTGCCATATGGATTCGAATTCGTATGTTATGACATTATTCAAATAGAGCCAAAGATAAATAGCTATGTATATATAAACAGGTAATATATATATATATTTAGGACAATAAGATCTCTACTCATTTATTTAATATCTTTTTTATGGATGTATAATATTTAATAGCTACTATATTTAATTAATATCAAGTTGAGCTCATGTTGCTAGTAAGTTTGTTGGCTATTAATAAAAGTATTTTCACTTTTGTAGCTTCTTCATGCAGCTATAATTGCCAATTTGGTAAGTTCCTTTTTAGATTCTAATGGAATCCACGCGACCGTATCACTCTTTCTCCATTCTATTGATCGACAGTCCAATCGATGTGATATCTTACCCATCTAAAAATGTTTTTTAAGCTAAGTGATTTCCCCACATGATATATAATCACTGATTTTATTTTAGCATTTACTCCGTGGATTCTTACCTATTACTGTCACACCAGTTGCTTCTGAATTTTAAAATTAAAAATTCTCATCATTATTCTTGCAATGATTTATATCTCTGTTTTTACTTATTTTATTTACTTTAATTAATATAAGGATATATTGGATAACTAAGAAAATTGATGTCGTCATATAAAATTTAGCATATTCAAATGACAAAAATACAGGAACTTTTAAGGGGGTGATAAATGGAATTTAATGCGGCCAATCAAACCAAAACTAAAAGGGTGTAACTTTTTTATTCCAGCTGTACTCGTTTTTGCTGTGTTTAAATATATTGTCGTGCAAGAAAGTTATGCACCAGATATAAATACACTTTCAGTTTTTATTTCATCTTTCTTTTTTCTTTCGATTTTATTTTTGTCAACCTTAAACATGTCCATCACTTTGGAATCAGTTCTTAAAAACAGAGATGAAAATTACAATCAATTTATAGACTATATGAAATATACCTATTGCTACGAAAACATACAGTTCTGGCAGGCCGTTCAGTGTTACAAATCTAATCCAACCATGTGTCTGTATAAAAAGATAATTGAGGAACACATCTATCCCAATGCTCCCTTTGAGATCAATATACCTTGCGAAATTCGAAGAGAGATTATTTACTCTGAACCTAATGAATCTGTTTTTGATAAGGCAGCAGAGGCTATTTTGGAGTTAATCAGAAACTCTTTTACACCATGGCATCTTTCATTTGATCAAAAAAAGCCTATGCGTGTGAAACGTCTCTCTCTCTCGTGGTTTTCTCGGAAAAACAATTAATTGCTTATGGACACATACTTTCGCCAGGTTAAAAAAACGATTTGAATTCCGCAAATAGTATGGTCACTATTGGCTAGAATGACTACTCTCTTGAAAAATGGCTGAACGCAAACACCCAATACTAAACTGCTTAAATTCAAGCAAATGATATCCAATGGCCAGGCAAGACTTTAGTTTGTTTTCAGAAAAAAAAAATAGCAGAATTATGTCAAAATGAATAATATAGAGTGCTATTATTTTAGAGAACAACTCTGTAAGTAAGACTCCATTCATTTCAATATTTTAAATATTAACAGTCATTAGACAAGATTTTATATCAATAGACTTCAAGACTCAAACGGATAGAAAAATCAAAAAATAATGATAAACGAAATGTACATTTTTCTAATCTGGCTTTATAGTTTTAACAATATATTGATCTTCCCAAAGTCTGGCGGTTACCTCATACATTTATTTACTCAGTTTCTCTTTATATTCTTAATGCGCTGATTAATCAAAAAATAAATACATAAAAAACAGAAATCATTTTAACAAAAAAAATACTATTCTTAATTCTTATTCTTAATGTATACTACCATTTGGAATTAATTCGCGAACTATCACATGATCTGAAAACGAGTGCGTCTTATTATAATGCTGGAACAAGTCCTCATTATCAAATTCAAACAATGCACTTACTTTATGAACTATCTATCTTTTGTTACAGACACTTCACATCTTTAGAAGGCAAAATAGATATCAAACCAGATATGAAGTTCTACACTACAATCGATGGGATTCGATTTGGCTGTCTTTTGATTGGAGTCAAATGCCCAAACAGTTCCTGTGGAGATGATTTGTTCAAGTTATCAATAGACATACACTTCATTTTGAATCTCTTTATATAACATGGCGCTAATAATCATGTTGTTTATGGTGTGCTGGTATATGGTAAGTAAATACATGATTATTGTTTATATCCAGAAAAAATTGAATATTTGAAATGAGTAGGCTTTAATTGCTCTATACAAGATGACATTGGTTGCACCAAAAGTATATGCCATGATGAAGATCCGAAAATGCTTCCTTCTCTGCTGATCTGAAGATTTTCATGTAACAGTTAAAACTCTATCTTTCTCATGATTATGAGATCTGGTCTGCAAGTAAGTACAATCAACAACTGTAAACAAACGAAAGATAAGTGACATTCTCGGTTCAATTCGTAAACCAATAATGGATAACAAGCAGTAGGATTGGAGTAAATTTAAATAATACGTCACAAACTCTCTTTGAGTCATGGAAAAAAATCCCTCATGTCATATTAAATATATAATTACTCCCCCTTTTCTTCCATCCCCCACCATTAGTAAATATCCTAGTTTTTATATGTGAAAATAAAAACAAAATTATATGTGAACATGCATTGCTAGTATACACAGTCTCTATGGCCATATATGTTGCTGTAGTTTCTTTCTCTTCTGGTTTGTGAATCAAATAGGGTTTTTGACTCATTATGGTTTCGAAAACTAAGCTTGGATTATTAATTTCGGTCAACACACTTTCCATCTGATCGAAAACTTTCTCTCTCTTCATTATAGACATTCTCATATCCATCTTCATAAAAAAAAGTGTATTTTTTATCATACTAGTTAGTTATAAGAGCGAAAAGGAAGAATTAAAATCTTGACATCACAGCCAACAATAACTCTCAGTAAAGCTAATTTGACTTCGCTCAAAAGACAAAGGAAAACTTCGAAAACGACAATCAATTTTCTAAAAACGGCCAATCATTTTCTATTTTGCGCCATTTATTTTTAGGTAATCACCATTTATTTTTTCAGAACGGACAAAATTTACCAGCCACGCTGTACTTGTTTACGAACAACTCTAATTTTGTTACGTACTATTTATGGAGTTAGAATAGGGTCGATGTAAGTTAACCTGGGAACTTACCATTAACATAAACATCAGTTTCATCAATGATTTCCTACAATATTCTCTTAGTTACAAGATGGCTATGAGCGAAATAAAAAACCATACCTCTCCAATCAATTGTTCAATTACATCTTCTAAAGTGATAACACCTAATGCACCAGTTACATCTCCAGGTTCGCTGGAAACAAGTGCCATATGACCTACAATATATCCATTAGTATCAATGTCACTTATCGATTTTCCATATCACATGGCTGTATAATTAAAAAAAAACACTCACTTCTTCCTTCTTGAAAGAAATTCAGAATATCAAGACAACTTGTGTCAGGACCAGTCTCAGGTAAAGTGCTTATCGGTAAACTTTTTACTAGCAAGGCATCTTCAGGATCATAAGTGATTAACTGTTTGGTCAACAGCATACCAATGAAGTTATGTTGTTCATTTGGTAAATGAATTGGTATCCGAGAATAACCAGCTGAAAGTATCTTATCAACAAGTGTCTCATCCATAATATCTTCGGTAGATAGAGTGAAAACATCACGAATAGGCGTCATAATAAACGAAACAGGCTTCGATTTCAAATCAAGAACAGCACCAATAATTGTCACTTCATCTGCAGTTAAAGCATCTACATCAGTAGGATGAACAGCTTGGTGAAGAGACACTAACGATTTTAGACCAGCTTTTTTATAAACTGTGCCATGAGAAGGACCAAGAAAATAGTCCAACAACAAAGCAGTAGGATAAGCAATAGGGTATAATAGGTACATCAACCAAGATACCAACCTATTTACAAACCATCAAAATATGTACTTCTAAACACTATAACTTTTTTTCTCTCTTTTTTCTTTTTTTTTTAAAGTATTTACCAAGTTGTCCTTGCACCAATAGCTAGTCCATGTCGTACACATATGGCTACACAAAAAAATGTTTTTCTAGATGAATATAATTGGATCTATTTCAAATGTATAACTTACCCTGAGGGATCACCCTAAATGTTATAGTATTTTAGTTTTACTTTTTTTTTGCCATTTTAACGGACTTACTCTCCAAAAATGACAATGAGCGCAGTTGATACCACCACTGCTTTCCAGCCTCCAGTTAAAACGTCATCCAATAATATGGGTAGTGTCTCATTGATTATTACGTTAGCTAATAGTAAGGTCACAAGAACCCAGTGCCGTCCACGTTCCAAAAGAGCCAATACCTTTTCAGCATTTCGTTTTTCTTCATGAGTGCCTGATTGAATCAGCACATGAAGATTCGTTTGATCAAGCCCCATTAACCCAATTGTCAAGCCTAACTCATATTATTTTTAAAACACCCTACGATATACATAAAAACATTTTTTTACTGTTATTTGTATTCTTATTTTTACCTGCAAATATGCCACCCGCTAAGACAAATGTAATGATCGTCAACACTCGTTCATAGAAAAAGGCTGACTCATAATCAATTTCACCTCCTTCAGAAATTGTATGTGAATATATAGGTTGAAAAAGAAAAAAGAAAAGAAACATAAACATCCGTCTTGTTTTGAATTTCAGATATTTTTAAATAATAAATGATAACAGCAAGAACAAAAAAAAAAGGCTTGAACATGAAAAATGAAGTTTTTTGATGTTCGAACACTTGTATACTTTAAAAATAAACTCCGATAAAGTTTGATTTATTTTATCTCTGTCACATGGTTTAAACATTTTAGTTTTGAAGGAAATAAATCAAAGTGTTTTAGTGACATTTATCAAAGAGACATCTACTTCAGAAATAACACTAGTTTTTTATTTGACTCGACCAGTTTTATGAGCAATAAAGCCACGTAATAGATGAAAGCCGACTTGTAAAAGGAAAATGGCAACTGTCATGACGCCTAGAAGGACATACCACATAGCGGCTTTTCCCCCTTTGCTCCAATCTAATATGGGATAGATCCAGTAACCTTGGCTAAATAAATAGTGAGTCTCTGAATTTTGATTTAATATATACATTATATATAACTTACGTAGCATGAAGGGTCCATGCATAAAACATATAACATACAATAGTAAAGAAGACAAGAACAACCATTCTGATTTGAATCTTAATACGATTATTGATCATATCGAAGATCATGAAAAAAAAGGAGACGGCGTGAACAGAAATATTAATCCACGAAGATATACCATTTGTGACAAGTTCATCTTTGAAGTGTATATGAGTATTAAGTGAGTATTTGATTCTTATTTATATTACCTCCTTTCATTTTATTTAAGATAGCCCAATGAGTAATGGGGGTTAATATGCTATAAAGTGTTACTTAGTCAAATGTATTATTATTATCATTATTATTATTATACTTACTTAAACACAATAACGGTATGATATAACCAAACATATAAATAGTTGATAAAATCAAGTTGATTAAAAAACGAGTTCAGGTTTTTGAAGTAAATATATCGAAAATGATGCACACATGATGTCTGTGTATTTATTTATGTAATTATTACCAGTCAAATATTAATATGAATTGACATTAGCTTTAAAATTTCTACTTACAATTAAAAACGAGTGAAGACCGATGTAGGTTAACATTGTAAAATAGCTGAAGGTTTTATAAGGTCTCGCATGTGCTTTTGAGATTACGTTGGCCCAAATTACAGCTGTGGTGTACAATGCAAAAAACAGTCGCATAGCAAAAAGTTTTTTTGTAGAAAGCCAATAAGAAGTGACGGCTTCTTCAGGTATAAACTGATCTGTTCGAAACCATCGGACCACTTTATATTTAGATTCTGGTAGCCTTCTATCTTCGTATTCCATAATCATAAATGAATGAATATATAAGCATTAAGAAATAAAAAATACGAGAAACTGAAATGAAGGAGAGGTTCTTTATATATTTTCTGGCGTCAAGAAAAAAAGTCTATTTTGGTTGAGGCACAATATTCTATTGGTAGATTTCGATATATTTAAAATTACTCAGACGAATTTTCCTTTGCGGTCTTTAACTATTCTTAAGAGACAGAGTATATTTATATTTATATGTGGATTGAAGCAAAGTACTGGTAATATCATTACGTCCATCATTAAAGAAAAGCTCATTCAGCTGCTCCTATTTATCCCCTTTTTTTTCTTTTTTTTTAGAATAGAGAATGAAATGGCCTGAGACGAGACAAAATGAAAGTAACATAAACTATCCAGAATAGAAATTTGGCATTTTTCAAGTAAAAAGTATCCGGTGCAATCAGATGTTTTTTTGTGACACTAATTTAAATTGTAACACAGCATGAGAGCTATCAACTGATTTTAAGTGAAAATTCAAAAAGCTAACTATACCTCGCTGCTATATTAAACTCTTCAAAAGTGATGTACATATTCCAAAAAAGCCACAATTTTTGAGACGTTAATATTGTGACTTATTTACCGATAAAAATGTGCTTATAACCAATAGTCAGTTATCTGTTTTCAGACATATTAAAAGTGATACTATCACTTCAAATTTAAACTAGAGCCACTCTCTTTTAAAATGTTTATTTGATGATTTTAGTTATGAATTGTCATGTCAATAAATAATAGTAGTAAAATTTGAAATATTTAAAAAGTGCCTTTTTAGGGGTATTAAACTTTGCTAAGTTGTTAAATTTATTGAAAACGAAATGTTTATAAATGAGATAGAATGACAGATAAAATATCATGTAGTGAAATGACGCCTTTAAGTTCTTCATTGATGTCAATCCACCATAGTCTTTGTGTCTTTCTTAACACAAAAGCAGTCATCACCTGTGATAATATGAAGTGACTCCCACAAGTAAAAGGAGAGTCGTGTGTCTTTAGGAACATCATTACAGGAGAAGATAGACTATTCCACTTTAGTTCATTCAAATCTCGAAGTGCTTGTGTATTCACTTCACCAATAAACTCATCATTATCATCCAAAATAGGTAATGAACTCTGTTCCGGATGCGCTGCTAGTTCTAAAAATGCTTCAGCAGCAGTAGACTTGTAGTTGATTGATATTAAGTTTTGTTGCATAGGGATAGATGGTACAGTGATATCTAAGATACTAGAGCCCATACGATGATTGTTATGCTGTAAAAATCTAATAAGATCCATTTGTGATAATAGACTGAATCGACCAAATATTGAGACTAAAACGTGGGTATTTGCCACCAAGTACTTTAATAGCTTCTTTAACGAATCGGTAGATTTCAAAACGCTTAATTGCTGACTTTCACCTATACTAGTTTCATTTAGTTTTAAATTCAAGGCGACATTTCTTGATTCAATATCGTTTGATGATAACTAATCAGAAGACAAAAAAATGAGTATTCATTTCATATACACCCTTTTCACACTAAACTTACCTGAGTGCTTAGCAGTCTGAGTAAATCTAAAATGGTAATAATGGTAAAGTACTCTTTTTTTTGCTCAGTGTTAATGCGATAAAGAGGTAGTGACACGACTTCTTTTGACGTAAATAGATGGAAGGCCTCGCCCAAGGTAGCATCAGTAGATAAATCATAAATCGTGCTATCCAATTGAAGCTTATTTACGACATCTGCAACAGTGCTTGACTGGAAGAAGCGAGATAGTGTGTCTTTCTTTTGAAGAGTAGTTATGCCAGATGAAATAACTGTCATCATTATTAATAATAAAATGATTTTTAAGGAAAGAAGAAAAGCCGAGTAAAATTGAATATTTTTATATTTAGGTTTTCAAATGCAAATGAACTCATTTATCTGATAGCTGACGCTATCTTTCTATTTTTCGAAATTAGAAGCCAATCAAAATTCACCTAGGTCACGCCAAATGCAACTGAAATTGGGGTTTTTTTTCTGTTTCTATTTATTGCATATAGTACAATTCTAAAGATTTTTAAAGATTAAATGCTATATATTGATATTGATATTGATTAAAAGGGGATATTTCGATCTTTAAAAAAGTTTAGAGCGTGATTTTCCATCGAATGCAGACATCTTTTCTTGAGGTGTTTTGAGAGGGAATTTACGAACTTGTTTTTGACCTTGTCCTGTTCGTTCTGCTTCCCAGTCTTCCCATTTTTTCATAGTAAGTTTCGAGGAATCAAATTTACCTTCGGTATCACCATGCACGTCACCTTTCTTTTCTCCAACAACTACACGTGTGGCACCCCAAGTGAAGTCGTCAAAGTGCCAGAACGAATATAAAGGCAATACCATGTTCCAGATAGGCAAAGCACAAATATATACTTTTAAATTAAATAAATAATAAGGGTAAATAACAAGCACAAATAAAATAGCAAATAATCAATGTTTGATAAACACTTACTAATCATCCAGCCAATATAAATAAACTTGAATGTTGTGATTACGATCAATAATGCAGGTAAAATCAAAACGCCAATCATCAAACCTAGAGATTGCCATTGCGTATTAGATGACAATGCTGTTGACACAATCAAATAGATACCCATAGCAACAGCAGCGGGCAACATAAATGTACCGATTAGATCAGTAAAAACAAAAAACTGCATAGAAAAACAAGCAATGCCACAAAGATCCGAAACAAACACTAATTCCATTAAATTATGAACAGTTGAGTTAATCCATCGACGACGCTGCGAGAGAAGAACACTAAAACTATCAGGTACAACCGTACGGCAGCGTGCTTGAGGTAAGAAAATCATTTGGCGCTTGGGAAAATTACGTAACATAAGCGTAGACAAGAAACGATCTTCACCAAGTAATAACAGGTTCTTTTCGTGTAAAGTAGTAACTATATTTTGATTGTATTCCAGGATAATATCAGGGTTTGCTAATATGGGTACCCAGGACCCGTTTTTGGGAGACTTGATGCGATACATACTGAAACAACCAGGTAAGCAGGTTACCATACCAAAAAGCGATTCAAACGCTTTTGAATAATGATGAGAGATATAGTACTCAAAGACTTGTATGGCAGTGACCCAAGAAGTTGCTTTATTGGCAATACGTGTTTCACCACAGAGACCCATAATAGTAATATCATTAGCCATTGCTGCGACCATATAAGACAAAGCATCTGGTAATACCATTGTATCTGCATCTACCGTAAGAACAAGCTCAAAATTATCAGGTGTAACTCCCTTCATAAGCCAGGTCATTTTCCAAAAAATCTCATAATCCAATTCACACAAACGATCATTAAAAAGCACACGCTGAAAGAAAGCCATTAAAATTACTTGTGAGTCACGTTTTCCGCGGTTACCGGCTTTTGCCCCGGCCTGCTCTTCTTCTGTACCGCATTTAACAATGGTGATACAAGGAGTGCCGTTGTAATGTCCAGCGTACTATATTAATGATAATAATAGTAGATTATTGAATCGTTAGCATTTATATGTATTCCACCAAATTATAATTAGATAAAAATAAAAAAAACTTACAACTTTTGCCATATTCAGTTGTTTTTCACCATCGGCAACAGCAAGGTAAGAGCATGGCTTAGGATTCTCCATTGCGGGGGTTAAATCCATCATACCAACAGCAATCTCAGGCGTAGTTTTTGTCTCTCCCGCACCAGTTATAAGACCATCGGCAATTACAAAGAAAATCTTACGTTTGTTTGAATAGGTTGTGTTAGACAAACTATCCATTGTAGTTTTGAGCCCTTCTTCACCTTCGGAATAACATGTGACCAACATAACTGTATAAAGCTGAGTATCTACAATATCTGTATTATTTCCACTCAAGACCAATTCTGAGCTTGGAGTACTGGCTTGTTGGTGGGACTGAATTGAATTTGTGGAGCAGCTAATAAGAGTGTTTGGTGAAGCAATTCTCGGGTAATTTTTATAAGGTCCTGGTATATGTTTACTTGGATCATCATTACCACCACGCTTTAAACGCCATGCTAGCCAGTTTGATCTTCCTCCAGGCTTTGTCAAACGGCGTGATATAACCCAATGGAATAAACATGACATGACGTAGCGAGTAGCAATAATACAAATAATCACTGTAAACATCACTGTCATCATGATTTGGTCGGCGATACAACCTCCCACGTCTTGGGATGTGATGCCAATACCGTAACGAGCTAACAGACAGTGACGGGCTTTCTTACCCTCAGGCGTATACAGGAGTGCATAAGTCAAGTCGTTACCTCTATTCTGACGAATAGCCAAATCAACTTCAGGGCCAAATAATAACTGACTACTATTATTATATTCAAAATATCTTGTAACATTCAACACTATGTATGTTTGTTTGTTTTTTGTTTTTCAAATATATATATATATGAATGTGTCAGAAAAAAAGGTTTTTGCATTTTTGGTAATAAAATTTACCTGTGTCACCTAAAATGTCTAAATTAGGTCTTATATCATACCACTCAAAACTAAGATAAATATTGTTATTATAAAACTTGAGAAGATCGGCGAGTGAGAAACAGCCTCCATTTGGAGGTCTCAAAGTTTGACCTATGGATAGTAGTAATAATAGAAATTAATGAAATAAAATTCAATTAATAAAGTTGTTGAGAAATTGAATAATGAGAACTTAATGTATCTGTCTTTTTGAAACAAAAACAAAACAAAGCAAAAAAGACGTTCAAATAAATTTACCTGTTTTGCCAGTTATTAAGCAATTTGGCAGAGTGGGATCATGATCACCTACTTTAAACGGAGCACAGCTGTTATCAACGTCACCATCAAATATAGAACCAATTTCTAACCCGGAAAAGTCAGAAGTTAATTTTAGATCATAGTTTGCAAAGTAATCCCACATTATCTCAAATGGAAAGACCTGGCCAAATACATAGACCTCTGTTCGCTCTATGACTTCTGGCACACTAGTGTTAGCTCGCGAATAAGGATAGGTTGTTCTATCATGTGGGCATAGATCAACATTTAAACCGTAGATAATATAAGTCATGAGACCACATAAAAATCCAATTAAGTAGCACAATGTCACCTTTTTTAATAAAGTTATTGTCAATAGTTGCACATAAACAGACAAAATGACTCAGCCTACCTTTTCTCTCCAAGCCTGCTGCATGTTTTTATTGGTTTTACCAAAAAATACTCGAATTATATATGGAGGAAAGCAACAAGTACAAAGAAAAGCGAGCCATGCCCACCAACTAGTGAGAACGCTTGATTCTTCCTCAGAGTCAGATACTTTGGACTGCACTGTCTCTGCAGGAGCGAATTGAGCTTGTTTAAGTTTTTCTAGCTGTTCTTGTAAATTATTCGGCATGGGTTGGTTATGAGGTCTATGGTGAGTAGTATGAGGAATAGTAGAGCTCATTAGTGCTTTTTGTTGCTGGTGTACAGTGCCTGAGAGTATACCTTGCCGAGGTCTACGACGTTCTGGTCTAGTGAGCGATTTGGATCGTTGAATATTAGTTTTTTGGCTGTTATGATAAGAGTTTTCTAGATAACTGGTAGGAGTGACGCCATTGGATATTCTTGCTGCTCCTGCTAATGTAAGATTAGAAACGTCTCTCTGATGATGTTGTTGTTGTTGATGATGAAAAAGGTCTTCTTGTAATCTTGCTTCAGAATCTTTATTAGAATTATCTGAAGGCATAGAAGGTGGTCTACTGTGAGATCGGACGTGTCCTGATAATATTTCTTCGTTGTTTTGTGGTTGTGAATTTGGATCCGACATTGGGTATTTGTTTGAAAATGAAATTAGTAATTGTAAATAAAGAAAGGAAAGGAAAAGAGATATATCTCCTTTACTGAATGCCGATATTTGAGATGAAAAGAAGACGTAAACAAAAGTTTTCTTTATTTGTTTTTCTTTATGCCTGTTTGTATTTTATTTTTTTATAAGGAAGTAAAGATAAACAATTACACATATTTATATACTAGAACCAGGTTAGAGGCGATAGAATTTTCAAAAGACAGAACGATAATTGTTTGGCGTACCTTTAACAGTAACTCTTCTCAATTTCAAAAGGTTTCGGTATCTATCTGTTTTTGGACGAAAAAAACGACAAAAATGGAAATAGACTGCTTTTTAGTTAATCAAATTAGGAACACTCCTTGAGAGTTAAAGTCTCTGGAAAGGACCTCAAGAAGGAAGGAATACTCACTAACATGACTAAATTTTAATCATAAGGCCGTGACAAGTTCTTCATTGTGACAACTACTGGTACATATATGTTTTATATATTATTCTCCATGGTATCTTCTCCATATCTCATATATTAAGCCAAATCCATTATTTTCTTTTAATTATCTGCGATGAGATGTAAGATTATTTTGAGTAGCTCTTTATTCATTGAAAATAAAATAAAACGTCAAAATGATAATATAAAGAAAAGATGAGAGGGTAGATTAGTTATTCTTCATTAAAGCAATTATCAGAGTTTTTCCAGGCCAATCGGAGCGTTTTACAAATCTGTCCAAAAACGGACTCACCGAGATCTTTTTTTTTTTGAAATTGAGAAGGGTTAATGTGGTACATGCTCCAAGAGCCACGCTTTTATTTTCCTAAAAAATAAACTATACACCATTTCCAGAAAATTAATCGTGCATTCAAATCAAAAAAGTGCGCGATTTCAAAATCAAAAAAATGCACCAATCAAATTTATAGAAGTGCACACATAAAAAATAAAAAATGCTCATCTCAAAAATAATCGATCACACTGAAAAAAAAGTGCACAAAATAAAATCAGTGCGATAAACCAAGATGCGCAAATTTTAATAAAGGTAAAAAATAAAAAGTATCATAGATCTTTGCGGTCTAAACAATCTTGGAAACGAGAAATAGAGCTTCTACAAAAACCTTGAAGGTCGTTTATCAGCACTTGGTTGGAAACATCTCTAATTCTTGTTTCCAATACTTCTTCATACAAGAGTCTATGCTTCTTGACCTTGCTTATACACACTGACCAAAAATTTTCTATATGATTTAACTCCGGTGAGTATGAAGGAAGGTATATACAGTCATACTCACGACTTTCGATGTAGACCCAGATGCCTTCATTTGTATGGATGAGTGCGTTATCCAGCACCAAAACTTTTTTTTTGAATACTTCATGTTGACCTATTACATCCAAGCAACTCTTAATGAAGCTTGATTTATACGAGCCATAATAGGCTCTAATCAAGAGTGTTTAACGTGGTACCAAAACAACTATGTAAATATAGTAACTATGTTACGGTTGACTAAGTACAATTTGATACTAGAATTCTCACTCACAAACTTACTACACATGTAAACGAGATTGTATCCATGTTACTCTATCTCGTATTACCGCTTCACTCACTGACAATAACAATTTGAAAGATACTTGTGAATAATAAGTATTTATTTGAGTAGCTATAGTACTTCCTTATATACTTTATGATTTTGTATAAGTACCCTTAATAAAGAGAAAGAAGAATTTTCTTCAGTTTAAATTTACTTACTAGTTTATTTATACACATTAATTCTGTTTGCACTAATTCGTGATCTATCAAAGTTAAAGTAATGCCCCTGGTTCCGCCTTTGCCTTTTGCAATATTTTGACTACTTCCTCCTTTTCTTTTTTTATTAGCTGGAATTAATTTGGAAGTCCAAAAGATGCTGTGATAGGCAGTGGTCTTAAAAACAATAAAAATAAATGTATGGAATATAAATAAATGGGACTCTTATAACCTCGTTGTTTATTGAAGTGAAAGAGAGAGCCCATTATTAAAATCAAGAAAATAACCACAAAAGGAGTTTGAATTATATAAGTTACACAATGATACGATAATAATAGTAACGAGCCAGTCTTGAGGCGCCTTTTTTTTACGAAGGTGTGTACTTCCCGGAGGGAAGAGTAGGGGCAAGACCATCCGAAGTAATCAAAGAAGGCTCCTCAGAACTGGCAGCGCCCGCGGCAGGCTCCTTACCTCCAAATAAAGATAGCGACCAGGTTTAATTAGATTGTTTACTACATTTCTTTTATAGGAGGAACTATTAGAGACAAATCCAATGATAGTAGAATTACAATTACAATATATCATCATTCTAATAGAGGATATCGTTTTGACTCTGGATAGCGCAACATATAGTTATCTATGGCTGAAATAATTTTGCGGAAGATATAAGTCTATATACCCCATTGTCTGTCCCTGGGGTATATTAACAGTCATTCCGAATGCTAGTCTAATTGGAAACTAGTTTCTGGTAAATGCCACAGGAATTGCTGTACTATCAGTAGTTATGATTTTTGGTATGTATACTACAGCACTGATATGAGAACCAGTACCTATGATGATTTCGATGTTATTAGAAATCAAAGATTGGATTATCAACCTAGTACCATTGCAAAGCCCTTTGTCAGGTTTCAGATTTCGTAACAACATATAAGTGCGCCAAATTTCAACGAAAGCTTATATGGTGGTAAGATACTGGTTTCAATTGAATTTAGAAATTATATAGGGACAGCCATT
Organism: Backusella macrospora; assembly: GCA_024139275.1. Lineage (NCBI taxonomy): Eukaryota > Fungi > Mucoromycota > Mucoromycetes > Mucorales > Backusellaceae > Backusella > Backusella macrospora. Next base: position 48,676 of record VCJA01004729.1, read on the forward strand.
TCCTGTTCTTGATTAGAAGTTTTATTTGCACTTAAATAAGAATCTGGATCTCCGGGGAAAACATTTAAGACCAATTCACTAATTAAGGGTACTTCTCTATTTGTTGGTGTTAAAACTGCTGAATTGATCAAAGCAATGGTGTCAGCACCAAGCTGCGCTTAAAGTAGCAAAAGATGAATAGACCTTAGTAATGTAATTGTTTCATTTGGAATACAAATATAATCAGTATTTATATGTGTACTATCGATTAACCATAGCTGAGCTCTTGTTGGCTGGTTGGTTGTTATTATACCCCATTTTTTAAAATGATGCGAAAAAAAAAACGCAAAAGAAGAGGAACGGGAAAGTTATATATATATGACAGCAAAAGCTTTAGTCGTTTATTAATCTCAGGTGGAAAGTAAAATGCAGTTAAAAGATTGGGGAACCTACCATTCACCATCCATCACCACACCGCCTCTGCTCTCATATAAAGATAGTGATAAGGCTCAGTCAATAGTTTGATAGTTTGATAGTTTGATAGTTTGATAGTTTGATAGTTTGATAGTTTGATAGTTTGATAGTTTGATTTGATTGTTCGATAGTTCGATAACGTTCCATAGAGAAAATGCACCTTCCTAATCGAGAGGTGGAGAGATTTTAAGATATAAGCAGCGCTCAACCTTAAAAACTCAAAATGGACGCTACTTCCTAAAAGAAACGGTCTCGACGCGTTGGGAGCAAGGTTGAGCGCAGCTTATAGATGTAATTTTAGGATTTCTTTAGGGGCACGACATCCACACGACAAATATCACGCGATGTAAGACAAATATGGAAATATTAGGTGACACACGAAAACAAGTAGGTTGACCCTGAAAATAAAATGACAAATTCATTAAGTTTATCTTTATAATTTTAATTAGACATTTATACTTAAAATGACAAAAAACAATTTTTATTTTAGCAATAGCGACAGTGAAAACCACTCATTCACTAAAGTGACCGAAATTTCAACTGATGAGATGGTAGATTCGTCTTCTACTAACGAAATGCAAGTAGAGGAAGAACATTTTGAAGTTAATGTCTATTATGATAATATTGTCCCTCTCCGTGCAGCTACAAGAGAATTTGGTGAGAAATCCAACTTGGAAATCAACATTATAAACTCCAACAACAGAAGTATCAAATTTAATTGTAAGCACAGTTTGAATCATCGATCACACAAAAAGCATGAGGTTGATGATGAACAATCAGAAAAATCCACTGAAATAAAAAAAACAGAGAAATACAGATACTCATAGAATTGGATACAATTTTTTCATCAAGGCAAATAAAAGGAATACTCGTTTCATAATCATAGAAAGCAACTTGGAGCACAACCATATTATTGCTCTTGATAGAAGAACATATGCCCGTAATAGAAAACTTACATGAGTTTTATTTGAGAGAGTGAAAACACTTTTAAAAAGCCCCTATCAAACTCCCAAATCAGTATACTATTTATTAAGATCAGAGGGTTTACCAGTAGTACAGATGGATATTTATAATATACAAAACAGATACGTTAAAAAAGAAGTGGACTACGAAGGAATTGTCAGTCTCTTTAAAGACTTGGAAAAAACTACGAGGTCCGTTTTTTCTTACGACTCAGATGGCATCGTAAAAACCACCTTTTTTTTCTCATAAAGAATCTATTAAAGAAGTGCGATTTAGACCTGAATCGGTTATAATAGATGCTACATATAAGACAAACACCCACAAAATGGCCCTTTTGAACATCGTAAGAACCAGTAATATCTACAGTCAAAATCGAAAGTATCTTGCAACAGTACACCTAGCAGGTGCTTGGATAGATCATGAAGATGACATAAATTACAATCAAGTTATCAGTAAATTCCGTGATGTCTGCTTCCCTGCTAACTTGATAAATGAAAAGGTTATTAAATTACCAACTTTTTTTGTTACCGATGATTATATGTCTTTGAGAAAAGCCATAAGACGAGTATTTCCTGAGAGCAACACAATGCTTTGTTATATACATCAAAAACAATATTTTAACCAATGTAATAACAAAATTCAATGAGATACAACCTGGAGACAAAGCAAGAAATCTAACTCGTTTGGAAGTTTCGAATATGATTAGAAATATGGCAGTAAACTGTACGGCAGAAGAGAAATTACAGAAAGCAATTGAAGGTTTCACTCTAGGAAATGCGGCGGGATTTGAGACTATGGGCCAATATGCCCTCTCAATTTCAAAAAAATCTGCCGCAATCTTGCCACATTTCCTAGAGTGTTATAAAGCATATTTTTCAAAAAGGTGTAGCGACAAAGGAAAAAAGGCTATAAAATACCTCGACATCAAAACGGAAAAGAAGCAATTCTGGATGGAACCTTATGTCAGTGTTCTAGTACATTTTGGTAATCATTATACGAATAAAGTGGAAGGAACCTATTTCAGTTAGAAGTCAGCAATTCAAACATCGTCTGGAAAGCTTTCTCTGGTTACAACAAAGATATATGGGTTGGCAGAAGAGAGATGTGGTTTAAGAGAACTCAAAAGGGAGCAAAAGTCTCTTAAGCAATCAGTCCAGTTTTTGTGTTACTGTGGTATTTACCATATCATATCATATCATATCATATCATATCATATCATATCATCATCATCATCATCATCATCATCATCATAAATATACTGAAAAATGAAAAATGAAAAAACACAGTAACGTGATATCGCTCGCTACCTTACAGCTTAATCTCTCCAGCTAACTTTTAGCTTTGTGTGTTCAAATGAGATTTAGGTTTAATCTTAGGTATAAGGTAGGGCTAAGGTAAGGTAAGGTTAGGTTTAGGCTGTAAGGTTAGGTTTAGGCTGTAAGGTTAGGCTATAGGGTTAGGGAGCACCGAAGGCGCCAGAACGGCTAGTGTAGTATACTTATAACTCAGTTTTACTATTCATTTGATAATCGGATATATTGATTATGGTCTCTCTCTCTCTCTCTCTCTCTCTCTCTCTCCACTTGAATAAAAAATTTTAATACGAGACTCATTCTGTTATTTATTATTACTACTATTGTTGTTATTACTGTTGAGTAAAATCCCCAAATATCACAGTTACGATTCCTAAAGCAAATTGAAACATTGCTAAGGAAAATTTTGGAAATTTACAATTGATAAAATGAAGGTTGAACTTGCAGAAAACCATAGTAGTGAATCAGCCGCAGGAGATTAATGTGAATGTCTGATAAAAAAAAATTATTTAATTCCTTGTCATCATATTTTACGGCAGTATAAATCTGTTCGTTTGGAAATTATTGACAAGAGATGGCGAGTCGATTCAAACGTAGTAGATGGCTTCAGTAGCATAAGTACTCTACAGAAACCATCTTCACCTTCTCCAATACAACAGATAATTCCTCCTAAGAGCAATTCAAAAATACAGATAAATATATCTCCATGCGATAAAAAAATTGCCTCGATTTTAGAAGTTATTAAATATCATTCACAGCTGTTACCAACAGAACAAGATAAATATAGCGCCTTTAGGCAACTTCAAGTAGTACTTGACTCTATTAAAGAGTTAAAAAAAGCTACCGAAAGGTTACTACCACCAACAATAATCGAAAATACTATTGGGCGACCTAAATCGACAAAAGGATTACAAGTCGCTGTAGAATTGTACAAAGAAGAATGAAGAAAAAAGAAAGAAGAAAGAAGAAAGAAGTTGAAGCTTATGAAGAATAGAGGAAAATAAGAAGAATAAAAGCAAAAAAGAACCAATATGCGGTTATTTTTACCAAAAAATAATAATTAAAAAACCTTCAGAAATACCAGATTTGATTATTTTGACTCCTAAAGATTTTAATACTTCTGTGGTTAAAAGTGGCGAGAACTCACAGCTGAACTCTTGCTCCAAACCAATAAAGCGTCAATTATACAAAGAAGAACCAAATAATTTGTTTTACGAAATATCCATTAGTCATACGAATATTGACAGGTTCTTTTCCCCTGGCGCTGATGGTAACTGTGGTTTTCGGGTCATTTCTTCTATAGTATACCAAGATGAAGATCGTTGGAAATCTGTAAAAGTAGAAATACTTTGAACATTTACCAGATTTAAAGACACCATATACAAAAAGAGATTTGATAGTGATTCAGACAATAAGCACATAGTAGAAATCCTCTCGTTCTCTAGTGGCTTTCCTGATACTGATCATTGACTTGATGCCGTTGACCTGCCCCAAATTGTTGCAGATACCTTTGGCAGACCAATAGTATCTACACTCGAAACAAATCGTATAACTCCGGTTGTTCTGATAGTATATTTTTACCTTTTACTCTACATAAGCTTCTTACTTCTGTAGATCCTATTTTTTATTATTATTATTTAGCTCTCATTTTTATAGAGGCGATTTACATCGCTCTTTACCAACCTTCCCTCCTTTGAACTTTTACCATCAAGGCACTATTTCTCATTTAGGCAAAGGCTATGATTGGACACCTTTATACAATTTTTAAATTATTATTTTTTGTCCTTACTTTTCTTCTAACTAAAATAAATCATCAGCAATAATAACAGTTGTTCATTTCTATCAAATCTTCTTTATTTTCAGGGTCAACCCACTTGTCGTGTAGCACGTGATATTTGTCGTGTGGATGTTGTGCCCCTAAAGAAATCCTAGTTTTATTGCCATTATTATATTTTTGGGCTTATTTTGCTAATTTGTAAGATTGTTTAAATCATTGAGTAATACGATACATGCTTGCTACTCTTTAAATAATAATAACTTTTTTTTTTTAAAAAAAAAGAAAGAAAGAAATGAAAATAAAATAAAGGATAAGATTTATAACTACATCGTGTCTATCATCAATATATTATGGTGAATCTTGCGCGAATATAATTATGGGAAGGAATGAGATTTTAGCTTTTTTATTTATTTTTATTTTTACTTTTTTTAGTAAGGTGATAGTGCGTAGCATATGTTTCACAAACCGTTTTTGAAGTTTAGATTACTCTGATGTACAGAATCATTATTAATGGCAAGCTGAGTAGTTGTTACACTTGATAATTTTCACACTTCTTTTCAAACTCCAAGCACATTTTGACAAATATATACATTATTCTAATAAAGCCATGTTTTTCAAGTCATATGCTTTAGAAACTTGTTCAAAAGCGAGTGTTGCACAAGTATTCCTAAGTACATAGATATATTTATATAAATGAATTGTTAGTATTTATTTACTGATGTGTTTTAACAACTATTAGTATTATTTTTATGCTCTTAACATTAGCCGCAGTTTTTGGGAAGTATTTTACTCTTGCATCTCTGGTGATTTACTCTTTATTGTTAATACAAACAGTATATTTTCTAATAAAATGCAAACCTGAAGAACGCAACAAGACAAGATATTCCGTTTTATGTGCAGCATTTTTTGGTTTGCTAAATGCTTCCGTTTCTTTCGGACTCTTGAATGCAAATCAACCAATGTCATCTGAAAATATATATGCTAGTACAGTCATATTTTACGGTGCTTCTTATTCAACAACTTGGTTGGCAGAAATATATACATTTGTTCGAATTGCCAAGGCTTATAGAGAACGTGATTTTGCCCGCTACAAAAAACTTGGTCAAGTATGTATATCTGTTAGTTATTTGTGGACCACTGTTATATTTCTTATAAGTGTGCTATGTGCTGCTTTTTTTGGACTGGAAGCCAGCGTGAATGGTGTTCTTTCATCTGCAACCATGTCAGTGTTATTAGTACTTATCTATATGCCTTGGGCTTTGATTGTTATTTATTTTGGGCTTTTATATAATTACTGCTCACTTGTTCAGCAAGGTTTGGGTTACTGGTCACTCTATGCTTTTGGGATTTTGAATTCAGTTCCAATTTTAATTAACACAATTTATACGTTGCCGGTGGGAATCCAAGGAGGAGGCGCTGTATTATTTATTTTCACAGACGTTCTTATCGTCATCTCTCTAGCTATGATTAACATATGTGATCAGTATTGTGTTTATAAAGAGCCTAATAATAGATATAACCCTAATATATAACATGTATATTATTTTTTAATATTACTTTTACTATTATATAGACCTCATTTTTATTTACTTTCATTTTATTCATATATATATTATATGTAAGCTTTAACATTCAAACTCGAAATAAACAAAATTGTCTCACATATTGCTTCTTTCACTTTCATTTTTATTCCATCTCTTTTTTTTTTAATAAACAATACAAATAACCTCAATTTTTAAATCTTTTATCGTTATTTTTATTAATAAAATATGATGGGAATATATTTATTATTTTGTAGTTTTAAAAGAATAATAACTAAAAGGTCAGTGTATGTGAGACATCATTTTTATTACAATATAATAATGTTAATCTATCAATTGATAAACGATTATATTTATAAAGAAAATAAGAAGAAAATAACGTATTCACTTCATTTCAAGCATTTCAAACAGTCATAAAACTATTAGTACCAGGTAAAAATAATAATATATATATATATGTATATGGACATCTTTGTAAGTAGAAGATACTTGGAAATTTCAAAAAAAGCATTACGCTGACTCAGTGCTTCAAATGCTATCAAATATATAATAAAAGGAGAGAGGGGGGTTACCGTTACTTCTAGCTTTTGAGACTCAAAAGAAGAAATTGAAAAAAATAAATTAATAAAGGTATTAAAATGGTAATCAAAGACAAATGAAGTCACTTGTTAACATATTTATAACAGCAAAATGCAAATGCTTCGTAATATCTCATTTCCAATTAAGAAGATGATTGTGAAAGCTACTCATTTTATCCTTTGCTATCACTAGCATTTTTCTTTCTTCTTTTGCTATAAGCAAATATTATATATGTACTAATCAGCAAGAGAATATATATGTTTTGAAGTGAAATAAACAATAAAAAATAAGTACTTTTACATTCTCTTATGGATCCACAGCACAAAGTTTAATCGCAATATTTAAATACAACCATTCACTTGAGTTAATTATATTTATTGCTAGATATAAAAATTGCGCATAGGTTTAAAAAAGTAAGGTAGCAAATGCATGATTCAAAACCAATCATAAACGTCACCACTTAAGAACTTGGCTTATAAATATCTATACATGATTATAAGGATATCTTTAGAAAATTTCAATTCTATTGCTGTATCTCACAGTGTCATACTTATTACTATTTCTTTTCCATTTATATATATACATATATTTACCAAGAGCTATTATTTTAATAATGCTATAATATTACATAGTAGAATGCTTTAAGAATTATCCGCTTGGGTCGAATAGGTAATGAGGATAGAAGTTTTGTGATAAAATCAAATTCAGTTAGTAAGTGTAACAAATAAAATTTATAGATTTAGCTTAGTCGCCGAAAATCAAAACATATAACCTTAATGGCTTTTGAAAGTATGATAGTTATTTTTTTTTCATGTAGGGGTGTATAACATCGTTATTTTTTTCACCGAGCTAAGTAACGCACTCTAGGAAATCCGACAAGCCTTTTTCGGGGCTTAAATGAGAAAAAACCGACAGCAAAAGTGGGCCAAAATTTGTAGATCTACAACTTTTCGACAGCTGTTTTACTGTATTTAAAACGCTGGCACGGGTCTCCTAGTTCATATATTATTTTACATTTTAGTTCCTATTACTTAATAAAGATAATAATAGGCATATACGCCATCAACTATCAAAAAAGATTATACACCTTGCCATTTATTATCATTGATTTATTTTTTCTTTATAACCAAATACAATATAACATGCGTGATTTTGAGAAATTGTTAACAGAAAGGCATTAGAGAAACTCAAAGCAAGCTAGTTGACGCTCAAAATAACTTGTTGTAGATGCAAGGTATAATATTAGAAAATCAAATGACCTCTCGCATTTCTAGATAGGAACAAACTAGAATTGGTTCAAACCAAGCCGGTGTGTTTTTTAACGATCTCCCCAGTTATATTAACCGATCACGCCCTTAAAGAATATCAAACAGAAAGGATAAAACTGAAGAAAAAGTAAAGCCTTTCCAGCTTTGCGATCTCTAGAAAAAAAAATAGACTAAATAAATTGCTAAATACTCGCTTCAGTATGTATATTAAACTCTAACGACTTATTAAATATATATAGTTTCCCGACAATGAAGGTATATCTAAAATGTAACTTGTAAGTCGGAAAAAAAATATACCATCATCTGGCCTTCGTGTTCGTTTTTAAAAACTAATACATATAGCCATACTTTGACTTATTCGCCGTGTACCTTAGTTTTGATTTGTCTGGTATATTGGTTCAGTATCAACGAAAGCCTATATAGTCACGTATATTGAGCAGTATTGTAAGTTAGATGTTGTATTACTGTTGATATCGTTGTGCTGCTCGCTATAGAGAAGTGATTAAATGGTATTAGTGGTATTTCAGTCAGTATAGTAGAATAAAAAGGTAAATATTAGCAGCGGGAGTAAAAAATATGCTAGAGAGTTGAAAGAACTGTTACTAGAAAGTGGGGTGGAGTGGGATTACCCAGTCGTAAAAAAGCAACGGTTCCAATAGTAGTGCCTGTAATACAGGCCTGGAACCGGATAATATTTTATAAATAATAAAAGTCCAATTTTTAAAATCCAATAAAAAGTATTTATTATAAAGTAAAACCCAATAAAAAGCATCTATTATCAAAGAAAATCCAATAAAAAAGTATTTATTATAAAAGAAAGCCCAATGAAAAGAACTTATTGTAAAAGGAAACTCAATAAAAAGCATCTCTTAAAAATATATTTCTTAGAGTATCCCTAACGGCGCCAGAAATAAAAATTTCTTTCTTTTTCGATCTCGTATTTAAATACTTTATATAGTGACTTCTGAATTACAACCTGAATCATCCTCCCAACAACCTACCACTACTGCTAGTAGCATTACTCGGACTCTCCTATTAAAAAAGTTAAAAATCAAATGAAAAACATCGCTCATTATTTTTCCGAAATGTATGTTTATTGGATCGTAGAGTTACACATATTGCTGATTCCATTAGGGATGCTCACGATTTACTGAGTCGCAGATTGTATTTTTTGTAAAATAGCTGATCCAGTTAGCTGACGCCGTTCGTGATGCTCTTATTATTTCAAATAAGGAAACTCTAAAAATAAAAAAGCTCAAAGTGGATATCAATGGACTATATGCCAAGTAAAGGGGAAAAAACGGTTTTCTCAAGAGATCCAAATAGTAAAAAATAAGAAAATACAAATCATATAAATACTCATAATATCACGTAAAATACAGTTCCTTTACCTTTTTTAACAAGTATTTTTTATTTTATATCTTATAAGACCACTTCAATTGTTTGTATTTTTCTTTGTTTCCTAGAAATAAGAACAGATAATTTCAATGAAAAAAAAACCCCCCTGAAAAACTATTTTATTGGCTCACAATCTCAAATCCCGTCGAGTTTTCTAGATCGTATAGCTATGTATTATTTTTTGTTAAAACATATTTATAGAAAGATAAAAATAAAACCCATATCTCGAAAACCTATAATTTTCAAGTTAGGCCATTTTTTTTAACTGCCAATAATTATGCTCACATTTTGTTTTTTAACCTTATCAGATCAGTTTTTTAACATTCAAAGAATGAAAAGATTTATTAGATGTTAAAGTTCATAACTTTAATTTTTTTTTGTTTATTAGTGATTACCAGTCAAATGGTATTCCGGAGAGAAATTCTAATAAAGCATCCTAAAGAGATATACCAACAACTTCTACGAAATAATAAAACTCTTTATTGTAATCAGGGTCTGAAGATTATAAAGTAGATGTATTACTGTTTATTTCAAGAAATTGAGGAAAAAAATTCAAATTATTGAGAAAGAATGATAAAATCATTTAGAAAAGCAAGAGGATCAAGAAAAAAAGGGGAACAATCGGTTGCATATATAAACATAGTGAGTAAGAAAGAGCTAAAATGAATACAGGTATTATCAAATAGTACTAATGAAGTTGTATCAGAACAAAAGCAAACATTATAAAAGATTGAGAAAGAAGTTAGTATATGGCAGAGGACGGCGATAACCGGCATTTTTTTTTGTTTTTTTTTAAAAAAACAAAACATGAGGTTTTATGTTGACCACAGATTCAGAAGCAGACAAAACAGTAGGAGATTCGAATTCACAAGTTGAAGTATTTAATCACACTTTAAGAGTCTTATTTTGAGGTATGTCTTTTTATCCTATGATATACTATACATAACAAGTTGTTTCGTTTATTTTTCGTCGGTATTATAAATTTCACGATTCTCTTGTCTATTGTTTTCACTATTATTTATGTATTTTGCCCATTTATTCTGTTTTGAGAAAATCTATAAGTGTCAAATGATCTAAATAAAAAACTATCAAAATTTCAAATCATTTTTATAACAACAATCACAACGTCATTATCCATTAAACACTTTTTCTTACTCTTGGTGATTTTCTCATTTTCTTGAAAAATACAGTATAAATAAAAGTAAGAAAAACATACTTGATTTTTTATTATTATTTTCTAAATGTTGAATAGATATATAGAAAAGGTCATGATATATAATAAATAAATAATCTGCAAAATTGATGATCAAAATATTTGTTTATTTTTAATATAGTTTAAAACTACATCAATATGATGCTCTTGGCATTTATATGCAATTAGTTTAAAGAAAACGACATATATTTATATAAGCGAATCAAAACAAATGCTCAGTTGTAGTAATTCTGTATATCCTCACTCCTTCGATCGCTAATATGTCTACTGTTTTTTTTAAAAAAAATGATAATCATTCTTTTTACTCTTTTATTTAATCAATTGTGATAGTATATCTTTATATAGTACACCATAAACATCTAAGTTTAGTTTAGACAAGCGTTTTAATTTTAATCCTAATTGTTCGACCTCATCATTCAAATCCAATAGATCCTCCTCTGTTTTTTCTTTTTGTAAAAGAAAATAATATAATTGCGTTGATATACGCTTATAAAATAACTTAAAAATTGGCGAGGTAGGTTGTAGATGTTGTGAAAGCCATTCTTCCCAAAAATGAGCAGTTTCAATTAGATGTCGGTTGGTCAGAATATTTGAATGAAAACTTGTATGTGTTTGAATAGCCGCTTTACATGCATGCAGTGCTAAATTATGACATGATACATCGCCATCATCAGTCTTCTTATCTCTATTATAATTATCACTGTTGTTGTTTTTAAGTAGAGAGGTATATATATTCTTCAATTTTTCGATATCGGACTTGTAACAAAATTTTCCTGCCAAGTGTCGGTAAGGAACTAGTAATATTCCAATGACAATCATGTTCTGAAACTCGAATCGGAATTGTTGCTTAAGTCTTCTTTCATCGAATTGGAGTGTAACGGGGAAATGACTTGTTGTTTCGTTCACCATTAAATCAATTAAGCCTATATATTTTAAAAGAAAAGATCGACAAATAAAGAAAAATAAATAAAAGAGTGTCATTTTTTTTATAGTATATTTTCATTATATATGTTTCCTCCTCTTCTATCTATCACTATCTCTCTCTTTCTTTTTTCTTCACCTTTATAGTATATTTCTTCAAATATAAAAGTAGTAATATCAGTAAAACCATCGTTTTTTACTTGAATCAAATCCTTAAACCAACGATAAGTTGTAGTCAAATCAATTGTATGTCTGCTATATTGTTTAATAAAGTAGCGATATTCAAACTCGGCACATGTTTCAATTAAATAATTACGATAGTGAACCAGAGCTCTATTAGCACAATCCTAGCCAAACGTACATACATATTATTACAATTATGTTACTTATACATATTCTATATCAAACTTGTAGTTTTACACGTATATACTTTTTTTTTTCAGTAGGAGTAGTAGTAATACTAGTGCTAATAATAGTACATAGTATATGTACAATACTTACTAGTTTAATAATCTCTAATAGTTTAAAACATTGATCAAGGGCCTTTGCATAACGTTGCTCTCTGAAATAACGGCGCATTAATTCAATGCGTATCTGATGATGCTCCGGACACATAGAGTCAAAGATCAAACCCAAAAGCTCGATTTGTTTATCAGTCGACATACACTTGTGCGCGATCTGTTGCAAGATCAAATCCGGATCAAATACATCGTGTAAATGACTGGTGGATATATAAGTTGGCCATGCCCAGTGAAATGTATTAAAGCCGATAGAAATCGATTTAAATGGATCGACCAGGGATTCTAATATCGTTACTAATTCACGGATAATTATTTTTATAAAATCAAAATGTGTAGTTTTTATCGGTTCATTATTAATAGCTTTAACAATTAAGCTGTCTACTCGTTTCCAATAACGATCGGCTTTTTTGCGTTTTTCTCGGCCAGAGGGTCCATCCAGATTGGGTCTAAAACAAAGATTGGGATCAGACAAGAGATCATGACGCAATTGAAGGCTTTTGAATATATGAGGGAGCGATAACTCTTCTAACGATTCTACATTAATGGGAGGGATCCATTCGTTTTTTATAGCTTCTATATTCGAATTTGGTACTGATAATATTAACGGCAATTGATTATGTTGTTGCTGCTGTCGTTGTGACGGTGGTAGTGGTGGTCGATGTTGCTGTTGCTGTTTCTGCTGCTGTTGCTGCTGTGGTGGCGGTTGCGGTAGTAGCTGTAATGGAGGTAATACTACTGATGATACTGATGGTGTGCGTTCATTTCGGCGAAAACCATGACACAGCTCAAAACGTCTAAAAGAATAACGACAATTGAGATGGATAAAGATTTTGTGTCGATTTAAACGATAGGCAGCCTTCTCAGAATGACTTTTTGTTCTTTTATTTTTATAGCAATCTCTGTGTTTGTGGCGTGTGGTACTGCAATGCGACCAAAAGCAATGTTTTCTATAGAATCTTGCCAATGATGAAAATGTTGGACAGGTAGAAGGAATCTCGATTTGTTTTGGTGGTGGTGTATTGACCGTATCAATTATCGAAGGTGAGTAAATAGGTAATCCTTGACATTCACCTTTTAACATTACGTAATAATTAGTGACACAAATCAAGAGGAAACTGGAAGAGGAAGAGAGAAAGAAAAAAAAAGCGCTGATCATTAATGATTTTCATATTTATCTATTATCATAAAAAAAAAAAAGTGGCGAAACAAACAAGAGATTCGAAACCTTCCATAAACGGGTCAGTATTCGGTAAAAGAAATAACCTGCTCTTCAATTCAGGTACACTCCTCCGAGACTTTATGCATTTTAAAGACCCGTTCAATCACCTCCTTTTTTCAACTACAAAACAAAAAGGTCTGTCTATACGCCAACTATTCTTGATATTCTTTTCCTTTTTTTTTCATTTTTTTTTTCAATATTACTAATAGATTTTTATATTATTATTATTATTTAATACCACTAATATCATCCCTATTACTATTAGCACTGTAAACACTGTCATTATACATATACAGTTTAATATAATGTTAGTTATTATAATTTTTATTGTATTTTTTAATGTATTTGTAGACGGATTACATTTAAATACTAAATGTGATTCCAATTTACCCTTTTGCTACCCACTTTCAAATACGACGTGGTTTGAATATGATACTTGTGAATTTATATGGAATCGAAAGTAAGTTTTATACACACTAGTTATTTTTTTAATTGCCAAAAGTGATTTTTTTTTAATTCTATAAAAACACCAGCTATACTTTTTATTTAAATAATGTATGTATAAATTCTTATTTTATTTTATTTATTAATTTATTTATTTGATCTCCCCTTTTCCACCTTCCGTTTATATTATAGAATACTACTTCAGTAGATCTTTATCTACTCCACGATAAAAAATACATAAAAGAATGGCGCGATATACCTTTATCAGAAGGTATATTATCGGTAGAGGTGGCAAAGGACTGGTTTCCGACTCCATTAGAAGCGGGTGCATCTAATCGATCCTGGACATTTGAGGTAATGGCATTCGATCATGCTAAAAACGATATGGATTTTCAACAACCATTGATGAAGATACAAGCAATACGTAAAGTAGTAGTAGTAGTGGTAGTAGTCGTATTATTATTGTTATTATTGTTATTATTACTATTATTCTATTTTAACCACACAAACCCACAGTTATTAACATTAACATTATCAATATATATATAGAAACAGCACCTTTGGAGACAGAGCGACATGGATCAGCTAAATGGGTGATAGCAGTCATTATAATTGGCGGGCTTGGTGTGATAGTAGCGGTGGCTTGTCTAATATGGATTTGGCGACATATGCATAATAAAAAACGACTATCATCAGCCAGTTCTGATTTAGACGAAAAGTCAGCAGGGAGTCCTCATATGCAGCAGCATCACGCTGGCAGTTCTATACTTAGCCTCGACGACGCAAAGCGATTAGCAACTAGCTATAGACAAGTACTCTCCACTTCTGATATGGACAAGAAACGAATTCAAATTGGTGAAGATATACTAAGAAGGAATTTAGAAGCTGAAGGCACTCGTATTATTGAAGTATGACACAAATAAAATATTTTCCACAATAAAACAATGTCACGAGAAGCCTTTTTCTCTTTCTTTTTTCCATTGTACATTACATGTCTATACTTTTTATTTACAATAAGAATATAAACAATATTTACATAGTTGAATCACACTTTTTTTTTTTTTTGATAAAAATAAAAAGAAAGAGAGAAATAAAAAAGATGATTTATTATTACCAAATAGTATAAAACTTTTTGTTCTATTTTTATTTCCTATTTGCTTCGTCTTGTCAAAAAGTACTGTTATGCTGGTCTTGTACAATGGAAGGAGTAAGATGTATCACATATTCTTCCGCCTGATATTTTCAACTCAGATATTATCTTTACTTTTAAATGCGTTTTATAAATATTATAAAGTACACTTATACATCGTATTCATACATTCTCATACCATTTATATTAGCTAAAAGCTTCTCTTTATCTTCTTTATAGCAAGAGGAAACAGTGCAATGGCAGTAGTATAGGCGCTAATTGCCATTTGAGTACGCATGTTTGTGTGCGTCTAAACTATTCTATACTCATAATCGACCCCATATGGTAATTTGAATGTCAGGTGAGCACATAAAAAGTCCATCAGTGGGAGATTGTTTTGGGAGAATCCCAACAAGGTTAATAAGTAACAACATTAATAGCAACAATAACAACAACGAAAGTAACATTTCAAGCATGACAATCTTTTTTCTGTTTTGCATTTTTTTTACTTATTTAATTACAAGTGCTTTTTCATTTGCTGTGTTTATTTTTATTACTTTTCTTACTCCTTTTTTGTATGTGTAACTGGAGCTATTAAGTATTTTTTATCCACTCTATTTTTTCTTTTCACTCTTTTACTCTTTTACTCTTCTCCTTCTTTCTTTCTCTTTTCTCTTCTTCTCTTTTCTTCTTCTTCTTCTTCTTTTTTTTCTTGTGCATTGGGCTTGTACTCATTGTGTATTTACTTCTCTTTGTTATTATATATAAATATCGTTTTATTTGCTTAGTTTTACCATTATTACAATTGTTGTTGTTCCTGTTATTTTTCTCATCTCTTCATCTGTTTAATGAGCTGTCAATATCTCCCCTCAGAAATCTTATTACAAATATTCCAACACTTGGTTGATTCCCCTGTCGATCTCTTTCAGAGTGCACTTAGCTGTAGGACATGGAGCTATTGCGCACTGCAGCTTTTATGGCATAAGCCTTTGATCAGCAATACTCGCGTGTGGGAGAAAATAGCTCAAACATTAGTTCAAGCTCACACAACCACCTATTTACCTTATTCTGCCATCGTTCGTCGTATCAATGTATCATCCGTCTCAGAGGTAATCGATAACGATTCCTTGGCTATATTGTCAGTATGTAAGCAACTGGACCGAGTCACTCTCTCTGGCTGCTCAAACATTACAAATTCAGGTCTGATGGATTTCTTGAGTAGAGGAACAGGCGATTATTTATTGTCCATCGATTTGTCTGATATAAAGTGTATTACCGATGAAACAATAACCTTGATTGCTGCTACTTGTTCTCGATTACAAGGCTTGAACCTGAGTGTATCAGGTGTAAAAGAAGGAGAGTGTTTAGGTATCACCGATAAAAGTATAGTTAGTTTAGCGTCTAGTTGTAGAGAACTACGAAGAGTAAGTTAAGGGGAGAACAAATTTTGGAATAGGGAGTTCTTTTTCTCTTTATTTTTTGTATTGTTTTTTAGGAGAGTAGAGAGAGAGAGAGAGAGAGAGAAAGAGAGAGAGAGTGTGTGTGTGTGCGTTTGTGCGTGCGTTTGTGTATGTGAAGTATTAATAGAATGGGAACCTAACTCTTATTATTAGATTAGATTATCAAATTGGACAAAATTAACAGATATTTCGATCAAGGCTCTAGCAGAGTATTGCCCTGCATTATTAGAAATCGATGCTGTCAATTGCCCTATAACCAACCAATCATTACTGACTGTATTTCAACAGTGTCGTGAATTACGAGAATTAAAAGTCAACCATTGCCATTATCTAAATGATATGGCCTTCACAACTTCTGCGTTAGCCACCACAGTCACACCAAAGAGCATATATTACTATGATCAAATGCGTGTACTTGACTTGACGGGCGTATCCATTACAGATCGTTCGATTGATGTCTTTACTGCTGCAGCACCCAAGATACGCAATTTAATATTAAACAAGTGTATCAATATCACTGACGTTGGAGTTGGGTATATCAATCGCCTTGGAAAATACCTACATTACCTTCATCTAGGTTCTTGCAGACAAATCACAGATCAAGCCATTGGAAAGCTGACCAGTAAATGCACCCGAATTCGCTACATTGACTTGGCCAGCTGCAGCGAGCTCCAGGACAGTTCAGTAGCTGCCTTGGCAACACTACCAAAGCTAAAACGTATTGGCCTTGTCAAGTGTGATAGAATTACAGACAATGCTATCATTGCACTTACAAAACAAGCACGCACCAGCATGACACTCGAACGCATTCATCTTTCCTATTGTACCCGCCTCACTGCACCAGCCATTTCACAATTAGTCATTCATTGTAGACGATTGACCCATCTTAGTCTATCATACATTTCTGCATTCCAATATAAAGAGTTTCAAAGATTCTGTAGAGAACCACCAGAGGAACTGACAGAAGAGCAACGAAGAACATTTTGCGTGTTTAGTGGTAAGAATGTGGATAAACTACGTGCTTATTTCAGATCTGCAGAATTCTTGGAGGATGAACACAGACGCCGTCTTACTCTACATACCGCTCGGCATGCATTAAATACGAGATTGGATACAATTACCGATACATTATATGGTGTTCGTATTACAAACTAAAGTATTGTTATTCTACTACTATTATTTTTATTATTGTCTTTTAGAAACAAAAAAAAAATATCTCCTACTTCTATTCCTCCTCCTCCCCTTTATTTTTCAATCTCTTCCTTTTCATGTGAAATATACCTCTTTCTTTTTTTCTCTTCTCTTCTCTTTTTGATATACAACAGACTAATACAAAACAAAACGTTCTGCTATCAATCAATAACAAATAATATATATACAAATTTTTATTTTTTCTTTCTGTTTTCGCATGAGTGACACAAAAGTAGTGATAGTTCCATTTGTTTTATTAAATTTTAACTCCGAAAAATACTTCGCTGAATGAAAAGTCAATGTTACAGGGCTAAAGCAACTTGTTTCCAATGAAAAGTTTTCGTTTACAGAAATAAAATAATTTTACTAAAACTGTAACGACATATTATATATAGAAAAGGAAGCCCAAATCGAACTCGTAGTTTTAAAGAATAAACGGCGATTGTGAAAACAAAAGAAGAAGCTTTTAAAAAAGTATGAAAATTGGCCCAAATACTAATAGTTGTCGAAATTCCTCTATATATAAAATCGGTCAATTATACGTGGAATACAATATAGTTACTACTGAATTCCACGCCTTTATAAGCGCATGCTGTTCTAATTGTGAAACAAGTTTATCGGTGAGTATTTTGTATGGTTCCTGCTTCCTTAAATATCAGGTTATTCCCTCAATCAACCTTGGCTATACAAATTTATAAAATATAAATGACATCTTCTAACTGGCCACCTAGTTAATATTGGTTATCTACGTCGAATCGATTAGTAAATGAATTAGAAGATAATACTGGCTTTATTCGATATCTGTACAATATCACCATTCCAGTACACACGGCCTATTTCATGAACAAGCGTTACAATTTTACACCAAAAAGATCTTTATAACCGCCCCTTTATTTTTTGAATGTCCGCTTGAAAACAAGGAATCAGACTGTAAAACCAACTTTCTCTCTCTTTCTCACTTGATTTAAAGGACGTTACCATGGGTGGTAAGATTCTAACAATAACATCCATCCATCCATCCATCCATCCATTTATCTGTTTACTAAATTACCCATCATTTTTAATTAGCCTATAAATATCTTGAAGAACTCTCTAGAAAGAAGCAATCTGATGTTTCTCGCTTTTTGCTTCGTGTCAGATGTTGGGAATACAGGTACATTTAGGCTTGAATACCTCTTGCTTCCTTAGTGAAGTAATGTTTTTTAAATTCATCCGATGAACTATATTTTTTTTTTCTTAACAAGAAAAAAAAACAGTACCTGAACCTGAACAAGACAACTGATCATGATGCTTCCTTTTTTTTCTTTAAAAAATGTAGACAATTGAATGTCATCCATCGCGCTTCTCGTTCTTCTCGTCCCGACAAGGCCCGTCGTTTGGGTTACAAGGCCAAGCAAGGTTACG
>VCJA01004745.1:1437-16390 GCA_024139275.1 Backusella macrospora
GTTTTTTTCAATATATATATAATATTATTCTATATCTATTATATGTTAACTTTCTGTACCGAAGGTTTCTCAAAAGTAAAAAAAATACGAAAAAACATTTCCAGCTGAATTTGATAGCCACTGAGCAATGGAAGTTTAGCAAGGCAAGCCAAAGCGTTTATACTTATCGTTACAAAGCGCCAGTGGAAAGATGTCTTGGGCACCACGGACAACAATATTAGGAGTGTAATTCTCCTAACGTCGATCACTGAATAAGTTAGGGCTAGAGAATATGTATATTGTGATGGACAACGCTATAATTCACAAGACACCTGACGTTCTCCAAGCAATCTATGAACATGATCACACTTCCATCTTCTTGCCCCCTTATTCTCCAATGCTGAATTCCATTGAGGAATGCTGGGATAAAATTAAGCAAGGATTACGCAAAACGCTTTTAGCAAAGAGCGAAATTATAGCTAGCCGTATCGAGGAAGCAGCAAAAAAAAACTACAAAATAAAATTGAAGAGAGTGGGCCCGACATTCTCAGAGGTTTTTCGCAAAGTGTTTGAACATGGTAAACTTGTAAATATTTTATTATTAATGAACTTGGCATTTCACTACACATGGGTATTATAAATATTGTATGTGTTTTTTTTTCTTTTTATTTATTATTGTACAATTTATAAGCTAATCCTAGTCCCTTTGGGCAAGTGGATATGAAATTGGGTAATATATACAAACAAGGAAATATAATTCAGTAAAGTGTGTAGAACAACGTTAAAACCTGAGGAGGTGTGGGGAGTGTACTACTATTTATAAATTCATGTAATTTAACAACCGCTCTCTACCAGTCAGTTATGGGAACAGCCCAAAGTAAAGTCTGTTATATTAATCAGAGAGAGCTATAGAAGGGGTACAAACACATGACCGCCGGGAAAGTTGAGAATATTGAGCCAGAGCGAGAAAATAGTAACGCCCATACCACGTGGATAGACGAGTAATTGAACCAGGATCTGTACGATGACTTAGATTATCCGTAATCAACATCGAGATAAAGCCGTAGCACTGGCTTTTTGAAGGACACTGTACATGGGGGTACAGAGCATTAAAAGAAATTATAATATACTTCTTCATGGAATAAATAAATGTGCAAGCTAAATAAAAAGCGTAAAAACTAAAACAGTTATATTAGAGATATAGTTTTGAATATATATAAAAGAGAACTGATAGTTAAAGATATATAATAATTGTTTTTAAACTTTTAACTTAAAATAAACTTTTTAAAAAAAAATCAGTACAGTCTGTAATTGTTGTACACTGATCTAAATTAAGTATAAACTGGCTATTTCCTTATTTGTTTAATAGAAATAAGGGGGTAAAGAAAAAGTAAAAAGGTTAAATAGATCTATTTAAATTCGTCTTCTTTTCCCTCTTTCTTCGTAAATCCTCCTCCTCCCTCCCTTTTTTTTTTTACTATAGTTCATTTTGGTACCTTCTCACTGGAAATGTCTGATTCGGTGGATTTAAAGAGACGTCCAAAAAATGCTGTACCTATACCTGTTAACAATACAAAAAAGAATGGTTATGGATTCACAACATCCCCAAAATCATTTCTAAGCAGTGACCTACCGTTGGCATCACCGTCTGTTTTCAGTGAAATAGACGTAGTATTAGATGACGGAACACTTAAGAAAAGAACAGTTTCTCTTTCCACACTCCCTGATCACTATTACGAAGAAGAAAACCAGTATGAAGAAGAAAACCATATAGAAAGCAGGTAAGCGAATAAAATCTTAAATGATAATAAAAAAAACAAAGAAAAATACGCATATATATCGACTGTAAGATTAATAGATTAATAGCCATGATACAATGGATTACTCTACCCCTCTCCTCAAAAATTATGGAACAGCAAAAAATTATGACACTATTAGCCTCCCTTACGATGAGGGGTCCAGTTCGCCTACTTCAAATGAAGGTGACTCAGACGGATCTTTTTCTCCGTCTGGAAAGCATGGATTACATTATATGCCCACTAATGCAACTTATACATCAAGCATAGATAACTTTAGATCGCGTATTCAGTCATATGCTCAGCGCATACAGCTATCACCTCGGCAGCGTGTGGTACTTAAATGCAGCTTTGCCTATTTCTTAGGATCACTATTTACTTTTATTCCAAGTTTAAATGCATTAATTGGTCACAACCTTGTGTCCAGCCATCTTGTTGCAACCGCTACCGTCTTTTTTAATCCTGCAAAGACATTGGGAGGTATGATGGAGGCCTCTCTTTATGGCTGGGGTTATACTCTTTTTGCTTTGGCTGTTTGTCTAGGGTCAATGCTGACAACGGATTTCTTATTTGATCATAATAAGTTATTTATAGCACATCTAATTTCATTGGGATTTTGGTTAGCTGGTTCAACATTTATAGTCGCTTTTTTAAAGGCACATTGGAATAGGCCACCGGTTGCCACTGGTAATTATTAATGCATCTAAATGAAAGATCTACCTCGTATTTATTTATTTATTGCTCATCTTCTTGTAATTATCAGCATCGAGTTTATGTTTTATCATCATATTTATCATCGTGGTTAGAGAAGGATCCTCTAAGAAAGGTGATTTTGATACAACACGGATAGAACAGATCGTATTAGCTGTTGCAACAGGTACTCTGATAACTGTCACATGCTGTATTTTATTTTGGCCAATATCTGCAAGTAAAAAATTAAAGTAGGTATAAAAAATCATAGTTTATTCTAGTCTATATCTAGTTTTCATCTAAGTGGGTTATATGTAATGATAGAAAAGATCTAGAAGCAACACTTTTATCTTATAAAGTACTATTAAAACTATTAACAAAAACATTCCTTCTTGATGATGATCTACCAGAATTCAAAGCAAACAAAACACTTCAAAATGCTATCGATTCTCATCGAACAAGTTTTATCAGCCTTCAAAAGTCTTTGAAAGAAGCCAAGTTTGAAATGATTTGGAATAGCGAGATGCGAAGTTGTACAAAAGAATATGATGCGATTGTAAAAAGTATGGAACGACTAGCACAGTCAGTAGGTGGACTCAAAAGTAGTTGTGGTCTTCAATTTGAATTATTGAATCAAGATTCGGCATCTGGGAAGAAACGTTTATCAAAAAAACTAAACACTAGAAATGGAGAAAAAGAAATGTGGAATATAAAGCCAGATCATCACCGGCGAAAATTAGAGGATGAATTGAAAAAACAGCGCTCGATTAAGCGAGATTGTTCGAATTCTACCGATTCTATTCCGGATAATGACGTACCAGAACAAGATAATACACTCATAGAATTTATTCGAAGTATTCAACAACCACTTAAGTCATTAGCATATACTTGTAAACAGACAATAGTACATTTGAAGAAAGAGTTCTCTGATCAGCCTCGAACAGGTCCAAGCAATAAAACATTGAAAAGTAACCTTGTCAAAGCTATTGCTTTATTTGAGGTATCAAAAGGACAGGCTATAGAGAGACTTAATCGTTGTCGCAAACACCATCACAATTATATACCGAAGGAGGATGCGTTTCTTGTTTATTTTTTTGTGTTTAATATCATCGAGTTCGCGCAAGAATTGATCTGCCTTGTAGAAGCGGTTCAGTCACTCTCAGAAGCAAAAGAAAAGAAGTTTGGATTGTTTAGTTTAATATTGCAATTATTTCAAAGTAGAAGAGGTAAAAACATATAGGAATTGGTGATATTTTTCTTTTCTTTTTCTAAATACCTATTTATTTACATTTATTATAGAAAAAAATAATAGAATCAGTTCATTTGTACCAAACGAAAGAAATAAAATTAATACCTTACATACACCTATACCTGAAACAAAGTGGAGAGAACTTGTACTACGTGTTTGGAGGACATTTTCTCTGTTCAAGCTTCAAAAGATGCGTTATGCTACTAAAGCTTGTGTAGCAACAGTTATATTGGCTACTCCCGCGTTTTTAGAATCTACTGGCGACTGGTTTCGTGAATTACGCATGGAGTGGGCTCTGATCACGGTAAGGTCTAGAGTTTTATTTATTATTGTTATTATTATCATTATCATTATCTCTTATTATGATAAAAAGAAAGAAATAAAGTAACCAAAATATCAAAAAAAAAATAGCTCATGGTCGTTATGACTCCAACCTTGGGCCAGACAAATCTTGTTGCTATTTATCGAATCTTTTCAACTATTTTAGGATGTTTTGCTGCCGCTGTACTTTATCTAATATTTCCTGATAATATGTATATCTTGATATTTAGCACTTGGTTATTCTCTATTCCAAATTTTTGGATGATACTTCATCATAAACACGGAAAATTTGGACAGTTTACTTTACTTGCATACAACCTGGTTATGCTTAATAAATACAACGACAGAGAGAAACATAATGTAGATGTTACACATCTCGCTCTTCAACGCTGCCTTTCTATATTGATAGGTGTCATTTTTGGTCTGTTTGTTACCGCTTATATCTGGCCGTATGAAGCTAGAGTAGAACTACGCAAGGAGCTATCTGACTTTTTATTGAGGTTGGCATGGTTTTACCAGAGACTTGTTTCCTTTTATTCTAAAAGACCTAGTCTGGGCAAAACCCAAACAAATACTGACAGCATAATTCAACGACAACAAACATCCCAGGCCTTCATGGACTATGAGATCCACCTTCAGCGGACACTATTAGAACTCCAAGAGCTCTTAAAACAAACTCCAAATGAGCCACGTTTGAAAGGTGCTTTCCCTGTCGTAACATATAGCTCAATTCTCGCGTCTTGTCAAAACATCACCGATAAACTTGGAACCATGCGTTCAGTTATACTAAAAGATGAATGGTTTGAACAAGTTCACCATGATTTTATTATGCCAGTCAGTCAAGAAAGAAAAGAAATGGTGGGAAATGTCTTGCTTTACTTTTATACACTTGCATCTGCTTTGCGTTTAAAAACACCGCTACCACCATATTTGCCTCCTGCAAGACAGGCTTGGGAGTCCCTAATTGCTCGATTACGTCAATTACCTGTGGTTAAGTCAAAAGAATTGGTACAAAACGATCATATATATCTATTTTATTACGCGTATGTGACAGTTCTAGAGGATATAATTCGAGAGCTCGACAAGGTAATGTATTTTTATGGATACTAGTTAAGAATGAAACACTAAAATTATATCAAGCTTGGTGAAAATATGGCATTATTATTTGGTGTTATTGTGCCTGAAGAACAATGGGAAAGATTGTTTGAAACACTCGATATTGAACAAAATCAGCTATTTTAAGGGATAAGAATAACAATAACAATAACAAATAGCAAATAGCAAATAGCAAATAGCAAATAACAAATAACAAATAACAAATAACAATAGCAGTAACAATAACAATAACAATAACAACAACAGTAGCAATAACAAAATAGCAATAACAAAAAAAAAACATCTTCGTCCACATCTATATATGGACTAACGAAAAGTATAATATATTAAAATAAAAACCATTTGAGCATTTAAATAAAGCTAGCAAGTTAGTTTTCTGCTATAGAAGCAGTCGAGTCTTCACGCGGCGGCTCTAAATGTAATGCTTCCACAGCCTCGGTAGGTGATAAAATAGCTGGAGTTTTTGGATCTATTTGAGGTTCTCTCACAATATAGTAAACCAATATATTGTCTTTATCGCTCAAATTCTTCTCTGCTTCAATTGTAAATCCATATTTCTGAAACCACTTCAAGTGATTGTCTCCCCAAACTTCAGCAAATATAGGCATCTGTGCATCGTCTGCCTTTTTTAATAGATATTTTAGCAAAGATGTGCCGGCTTGACGCTTTCTTTCAGCGGGTAAAACACCCAAAAAATCAAGTGACAAATGTGCTCGATCTTGCATTAGACGCTTCTTCATTTTAGAAAGATGACGATGATGAATTATAGTCGCACGCTAATTTACATTATTAATAATAATCCATAAATGTACCTTCATGTCAATACCAATGTTACATACCATAGCCGCTAAGCCACCCAAGCTAGCCCATAGTTTTCTCTTACCCATAACATTACCAATGGATAGGATCTCTGAATGACCTTCAGACCAGAGCATGACACCAATGCAACCATTGAGCTGAACAGCAAAATCTCTACTTTCACTTGCAGCTATTCGAATAAGGCATTTAAATATATCCTGGTATATATCAAATCTCTTTTTATCTTCTTTTATCGAACCGGTTATCCAACGTAACAAGACGTTATCCGCGAATGCTTCTGATAGAGCATAGGCTGCTTCTTTATCGGATTCTAAAAATAAGAGATAAATGAAATGAGCTGGTTATAGTTTGAATAATGCCCTTACTTTTAATAATGGGTCTGATGCTAACATAGGGCTCGGTTGTATTAACAGTCAAACGCCTACTCAATCTTTTTTCTTGTTTATCGCTCGTTTGAAGACGGTTCATTTGATGTTGTTTTATGTATCACAAAATAGAGTTTT
This sequence comes from Backusella macrospora, assembly GCA_024139275.1. Classification (NCBI taxonomy): domain Eukaryota; kingdom Fungi; phylum Mucoromycota; class Mucoromycetes; order Mucorales; family Backusellaceae; genus Backusella; species Backusella macrospora. Next base: position 7,911 of record VCJA01004745.1, read on the forward strand.
TTTTAAAAAAAACAACAAAAAATAAAAAGAACAATGAAGAGAAAAAAGTTTAGAGTAAAATATCTTTTATTAACAGAAACAACTGTACAAATCATTAGTATAATATAACTACAATTGCTTGTTCAGTATTACCCTTATGTTGTTTCTGTAACGTTGATTTTTAGTTGATAATTGAGTTAATATAAAGTAATAAAAACTGACCCACATAAACAATTCATTCTTCACGAACTTAATCATCCATGTATCGTGACGGTCACATCAAGTCACGAAAAAGTTCGTAAATAGATAATTTACACGTCACGAAACAAAATTAAATTTGTTCGATTCATATGCATGAATATTGGTTCGAACCGACTCGTTGTCATAAGTTATGGCACTTCAAAAATCAATTCGGGTTGGCTACGAACACAGAGTACGTTCATGAAGTCCATTAATGGTATTTTGTTATTCTTTGATGTGTACCTACCTACTCGTAGTATAAATGATTTTATTTCTATATTCCACAATGCTTTTTTTTTATACTTTCCAATAAGTATTAGAAAAACAATATTCTCTTTTTTCGATTTTCTTACGGGACACCTAAAAAATTTCTTAGGGGACACCAATAACTTGATCCATTACTGAGTTTTAATGAACTAGACAGCTTGCATCTCATAACAAGCGACATGAAGTGGTATCCCATAACAACTCACAATCATAAGATGCTATCCTCATTTATTTCCCTTAATACGATAACACACGGTACAAAGTTCTATAATCAACTATAGTCTGTGAAGAATGTACTGTGAACAGTCTTTGAATTAACAAGGTAATTTATATGTATGATTGACTTTACTTTCATAAATATTAAAAAAGTTATTTTTTTGCTATTATGGTGTTTGAATTAATGCATAACTTTATATATGCAGCAGTAATTTCACTGGAAGGCATTCCTGTCCTACATCACTTCTCAATAACATTATTATGAAGTGTTATCTAACAGCTTGTCATATATTTAAATAAGTTAGCTACTCTCATATAATACCTGTTAAGACCTGCATCATTCATTGATATTATTGATGATTTCTATGATTTGTTTTATATATTTTACACCTACATTTGAATATATGGATATATAGAAAGACATGTTTTATCTTTTCTATCAATTTATATGAATGGTCTTTTTATATATGTATATTTAAGTAGTTTATTAATTCTTGATCAAAATTTTCTACTTTGATGAAATTTAGGTCGACTCATTATTGCTATTCTATTATTTGCACTTTGGCATAAGTATTTTCATCCAATGTGCTCAAATACGACAGGTTTAGCTCCGCCATCATATGTCAAGTCTAGCTTAGGCTTGTTAGAGTACTTGAGGTTATTGATGCTATAAACAGGATAGTAAGCTTGTTGTGGGTACAATCTCCATTTAATGTCTTCTGAATGGTTTGTGTACTAAGGTTTAGCTCAATTCCTTCGTTAATCTTTTGAACATCGTTGGGTGTCAGCTTACTCACAAGTTAAGAGAATATTGATTTCTACTAATGGACAATTATGGATGTATTTTTTTTCACCACGAAAATAAATGTAGTTAAATCCTTCTGATTTAGTACTTGAGCATTATCTAATAAGGGCACTCCATATGTCCACTTTTTTTCAGACGGATGCGATCGTCCTCTTCCATATTTATCCGGCTGTTATATACACCACCCTTTTTACAGCGAAGGTGGAGCATTTTTTCGCTAGATCTATAAGTTACAAAAACAAAGTTGTTCTCGAAATCATATTTCGCCAATTTATTTCTAGCAATATTTTTGGTGATGTCTTTAGGAAGAACAGGAAGTGGAGAGGTAACTTCAAAAAAACTTGACTTCATTACTGAAGCTCATTTAATAGTTTCATTTTTATCTATATTATATCTTTATATCATTTAAAATTTAAAATTTAAAATTTACTGAAAGAAGAAAAGGTTTAATAAGTTATTATTTTTTCTTTTCTTTTATAAACAAAAAATTGGCCTGCTATGGGATACCACTTCATGTCGCTTTGTTATGGGATGCAAGCTGTCTAGTTCATTAAAACTCAGCAATGAGTCGGGTTACCAGTGTCCTCTAAGAAATTTTTTAGGTGTCCCGTAAAAGATCTGGTTTACTTGCATTTTTTCCCTTCTATTTTAGTATTATTGCTTTGTTTAATTTAAACTATTCAACCTATTATAATTATTGAAAATGCACCGTAAAAAGGCTAGGTAAATAGAGACTTTTGATGGAATTTAAACATGCATTCCACCTCAATGGACTGGAATAAAAAGAAAGCATGATATTGAAATTAATAATGGTGTACCGTGTATTGATGTTTCTTATAATCGATCAAACGAACAAGTTACAAAAAGAATTCGTGCGTTTTATACTCCAGGTAAATGTTTGTTTAATATAGTGTAAATATATCGAGTTATTATGAAATGCTAATATTTGCTTAGATCAAATCCTCATGGATGCCTTTTACCAGTCAATAAAAGAACACTTAATTGGCAAGACTGCTCAGATTTTACCTTCTAAAAAAAAATCTAGCTACTCTAAAAGTTAATTTGTTAAAGAAAAAGATGTTTCCGTCAGGTACTATCACTCGCGGAGAGGAGATTGCCTGTTGTGTCTCGAATGAGCTCAAAGACTTCCTTGATAATCCACTAAAAAACCCAATTAGAAATGTTATTCGTTTCACTAAATTTGTGAAGGAACAATCATCGACAAATGATGTATTGCTACAGGTATCAGGTACTTTCATGAAAATTACAGGAGAGGTCACAGACACTACATCTCAGAGGTCAGCTATGGACACGGAAATGAAAGAAGGATCTACGATGGGTACAGAGTCCATAGTCGCAAATATGAGCTTCATGGATATGCCTGAAATACACTACAATTCAAACACAGATTGTGATGAGATCTGTACAGTAACAGCCAGTCTCAATAGTATTATACATAAATATTTTACTAATGTAATGAAGAAAGAAGCTAATAAAAAACTTGATGGTTGTTTGTATGATACTTCCGATTTTATTGGTGAATACGGATTGGTTGTACAAGCCGTTATGTTGTCTATGAGAAACATGGAGTTCGTAAAAGTAAATAATCATATCTCGATACAGAAATGCCAAGGCTTTAAGATTTCAAGTTTATTCCCAATACATCTTGGGTCAAGAGTCGTCATTGAGTTCACTGCTACCGCTATACCAGAAGATATATTGAATTCAGGAGTGTTGCAGGATGATTTAAAGTCTCTATTTCAAAACGGTCATTTCCGATTTGTGTTCTCGGTATTTTTTGGTAGAGGAAACAGAGAGGAAGCAATTAATAATCACCCCTTATTGTATGAAATGAATGAAGATGCAAAATCATATTTATCTAGTGTGTTGAAAAATAATAAGGAGCCCCTAATTGTGCTAGAAAAAGCTCTAGTTAAATATGTGATAAATATGGCGAACATATGGTCAGGAAGATATTTAACCAACAAACTACTAGACAAGCTGCTCGAGGTATTGTTGAGAATTTATCTGGCACCAAGAAGAGGGCATGAATATCGAGAACTTGTAGATAAGAAAAAGTTGAAAAAGATGAGCTGAAAAAAAAAAAGAAAGCTGTCCTGCTACATGAAAATCCTTTTTGGAATCTCTCGAGAAACCAGAAAAGAGATATCATACACTCCGAGACCTATAAGAACAAGAAATGTCAGACTAAATACGAATCTAATACGACTCCTCCTGATAAACGACACAATTTTTTTTACAGATGCCAGCGCAGTGAAGTAAGGATAGATGGTTTCAAGTCCAGGATGAAAGATGTCGCTGTAAGGTTTCAAATAATTATTTTTAAAAAGAAACGTATTTAACACGCGCGATGTTCTCAATTAGGGGCAGAAAAAATTATGGAGAACAAATAAAGAAAGAGAATTAAATCAAGAACAAATGATAGGTAGTCAACCTCAAAATATATTTATGTGCATAACTAATTTAAAATTAAGCATATACTAATATCATTCAAATGAAGAGCGCACTGAAATATTACCCACTTTTGCTGACGCCGCTGCCGAAGACTTAGATACTCTGCCACTTGATGAACAGATACAAGAAGAAGACATGCTCGAACTTGATGGAGCTGATGCTAGTAGACGCAGGTTGGGTTAGCTTAATGATATAATCAAAAACATGATGTATAGGTACCAAAATCAAAGTCAGATACTCACCGTCGACCATCTCATATATGCCGATCAAAGGATGACCAACCAGGAATCTCAAGTATGCTTATTCCTTGCGCAAGTCATAACACCTTATTTACCATCAAAAGAAAACTACTTCTCTATTGATCACCGAATTCCCTTTGTCTTGTTTGCGAATGATGTGTTACGTTATGCTGGTTATTCTGAATTCTGCAGAAGTTTTTGCCCTCTACTTTCACCAGCTAATTTACAAGCTTTAAATATGGATAGTGTATCTATTTACGCTCTTTTCTCTCGAGCCAAGGACAATCCAATTACTTTATTTGATTTTGAAGGGTATCCGATAGCTTCTGAAATAGAAGCAAGAAGCCGCAATGATGCTGTTTTCCATTCTTTTTTTGATTTGGTCAAGATATGACAAATTTGCTCATCTCGAAAGCTTGCATTTGGTCATTACATCACCATCCTACCGGGTCTTAAGTTGGTGCGAATACTTGGTACAAAAAAAAACTAGTACGGTGACTAATTTAGAAAGCTATGCCAAGACTACTAATTATAAAGACTTACCTTGCGGTGACATACAACAATTGCAATGCAAATCTAATGTTGTGTTGAAATCCGAGATAGGTGATATTGAAGAAGCGACCGTAGATTTGGTGAAAAGATTGAGGAATAGTTATACCTTAAGTAAGGCAAAAAACTTCTCAAAGATGATTGCCGATGCGAAATCCGGATGGAATAAAGGTGCTCTGATATAGGTCTAATCCCACAATAATCAGAGATTGTATCTTGAAATTGAAGAAAGAAAGATGGACATTGCAAAGAACAATCCATGCAGTGAAAAAATCGATTTTACGAGCCCGGTATGAAAGCTTTATTCAGAACAAAGCGATCACATTCAGAGCAAGTATTCCAAAAACAACAGATCCACAATAATATTCCATATCAAAAAACAAGAAATGTATCGGAAAATGCGAAAGCATGTGGCTCAGTATAGAAGATAGTAGCATTGGCAATTTCACCTTTTCTAGAACAGATAACGGAATAGTTACAATGACTGAGACTGTTGGTTTTTGTAAGAATCGATTTAAATATCACTTGAAGCTCTATAATAGATATTCGTCACTGGTGACAGAAACCGAAATAATCGAAGCGCCAAGCGCGTTGCCTTCTCAATTTTCCCCTCTTCCGAATTCTTTTAAAATAAACTCTGGTGATGTTGATTTTGATGGTGGGTACTGGAGACAGAGGAAAAGGCTTAAAAGAAAGAAGAAATTGTCAGCAGAAGGAAATCAAGTTGTAAATATCGAAGAAGCACTGTCAACATCAGCAAACGGTTCTAATGGAAGTATAGAACACGTATTGACAATACATCAGTGGAAAAAGGCAAGCAAGGATACACTAAGAATTTTCTACCATTCAAACCGGCGGGCTAATCAAGAGAAAAGTATCATGCTAATAGATCAGAAGTTTAGAGACAGGCTTTGCTCTTATGAACGAAAATATACCCAGGCTGAAGAAAAGAAAATTCTTGTGATGTTTGTCGGCGACCGAGGAACAGGCGTAGGGTCAAAGGTTAAAGGGCATAGAACATATGGAAGCAAATGGAAGCAAGCAATACATGGCAGGAATACAACAGTTTATATAGCGAATGAGCATAAGACGTCCCAAACATGTGTATATTGTTTTTCGCCAGTGATTCATCCCCAGCAGCGTGTAGTAGTTGCAAAAAAAAAGGTTCAAAAGAGTGTCGAGGTGCATTTCAGTGGATTAACCCTTGTGTTTCTGTTGTGAACAAGAGGTCGGTTCAATCAAGAGATAAAGTCTCTGCAATGGCCATTGGTTTTTCTGGTTTGGCTACTATACTTTTTCAGGAAACGTTCCCAATTTTTTCTCCTAAGATTATTAGTCAATACAATACTGATTATAAAAAGTTATACTACCGACTCTTTCTTAAATGCAAGCGAGGGCAGGGCATACAGCGATGCTGTATAATCGGTAAGGATATTTGTTTGATAAAAAATATATTTATGTCAATAGCTGACGTTGTTTTTTTTTCTTTTTGGTAAAAACAAAATAAAGTGTGGCTGTAGCGATACATGGATGATTAAGTATTTCGATAATGTGTTTAATCCTGTTTTATGCTGACAACATTTTAACCTCCAACATAAAAAGTTTGATATTATTTTACACTCAGTAAATGACAACATTTAAATAGCTGTGATTTTCTCTTTTCTAACATTCTTCGCTTTTCTAAAGAACTATTATTTAAACTATATTTAAATTCTAGTCATTTATTAAAGTTAATCACTTGTTATATTTTTACCAAGATTGAATTGGTAAATATTTTATTACATATTTTCAGAATATTAATTCTATTTATAAATTAATCCCACTATTAAAAAAAAGAAAGACCTTTTAGTTTGCATGAATTTATTATCAGGTGAAGCACACTTACTACCAAATTATCACCCCTTTCATCTTTTGTTGGAGTATGACTTTGTTTATTTTTTTCAGCCAACTGTTTACTAAGTTTTCCACCGTCTTTTTTAACTCCTCTGTTCTCAGCCTAGTCAATAAAAAACGAATATAAGACACATGCATATAATACAACTTGATAATGAGTACCTCAATTCTTCTTTTCTCTGCAGCCGCTAGCATTGCCTCCTTTCCACCTTCAGTGTTATTACCACCCATTGTTTGTCCTGAGGATTTTATTGGCTTGTTGTTTGTTGGTTTCATTTGATGCCCTTCATCTTCATGACTCGCCGTTCCACAACAGTTTCCCTAAGATTATTAATTAATTAATTAATTAATTAATTAATTAGCATGTCTTTCTTGATTTGAATGAATGCTAGAATTAATAAATGCCTTACCATATCTTTGTTTCAGCACTTTCAAAAAAAGAAAAGAAAAGCAAGAAAAATAATTGTGTTGGGCTGAAAGAAAAAGACAAATAAGGACAGATTCCTTATTCATTAAACACGTGATCGGTTACTCAACTGGCATGCTGTTTAAGGCTGAAGCGTCAAATCAATTGTATGAATCACGCGCCCATATGTTAGTGTGTAGATTTTGATTTTTCCTTTATTCTTATGTTTTATGTAGAACAAATATTTCTAGTATAGTGGTCATAAAAACAAAGATATTAAACAAAGTATAGTGCTGCACACACTGGAATTTACGCCAGAAATAAAAAAGAATTATGACATCCATATCAGCTTAGGCAAACATATACTCAAGCACATAAGAGATGTTTTAGGTAATTGAAATCTAAAGTACCAATGCTGACTGCCTAATTATTGTTGGGATATATTCTATATATATCATATTCAAGAAGTCTCGAGTAGTTTACACTGGTGTTATACCAATTACTTTAATAGGTTTGAGTTCATTTACACAGCTAAACTATACTACAGGCGTATAGGATAGATATTGTTCACTTGGCTCTTGAAAATAACCTGTATTTGTATACTTGTTTTTTCTCCTTATTATTTAGCTGTCTAATATATTTCTGATGTATCATATAAAGACTATACTATTGCATGGTCACATCAGAATAATTGGCATTTACTTAACAAGACTTTATAATATAGGTCTACGTATTCTACTCATTTGGCGAAGTTCAACTTATAAGCATTCAGGAGTATATTGTGTTGCTGTAACTGTTTTATAATATATTTGGATGAGTGGTTTGGGTATGGAACAAAGTATTTCAATACCAGTCCTTAATATAGAGTTCTTGGTGGCAATATTATTATATGATTTTGTAGCCTCATTAGCCAGTCTATTCAAGCAAGCACCGTAGATCTCATAATTAACTAATTAACTAACAAAAAAAAAAAACTACAAAAAACTGTAAAAGAATCGTTCTAATTTATTCAGTAACCAAACAAGCTAAAGCATAATATCAACAGATAAAAATGTATAAATAAAACATTATTATTGGGTAGTTATTTCAAGTAAAAACACACTGGTCAAGATCCCACTATTGGTTTTGACTTGGGAAGCCATCTCACCATCTCCTGTATATCTTTCCTCATCAAACTCGAATGAATCCCTCGGGATTAACCTGCATTTTAACTTCCACTTATCCAACAAACACTGTATGCTACGTTTAGAACTTCGCTCTTGGTAGGTTGTATAGAACACGCAATTTGAATTGTGGTTATGAATAACAAACGACACTAGTGCAAGTAAATTCTCAAACTCTATCCAGATATTTTCATTATATGATCTCTTTAATTGTTTTTCTTTTCCTTTTTTTTTTTTTTTTTTAAAAA
>VCJA01004762.1:5979-19925 GCA_024139275.1 Backusella macrospora
TTTCTAACATCATTGCTCATGCTTCGCCATTTATAAAACTGTAAAGGATTATAATATTTTTTCCAGTCTGTATCCCTGTAAGTATGGAAATTCCATGGCTTCACGGGGCTAGAAAATATGTGCATATTCTGATTCGTTTTAATTTTAATGTTAGAAAAAGCAGAAGAAAAAATATCTGTATATGGCTTACATTATCTATTGCTCTTGATGGAATACGTTTTTGAATATGTTCTTCTTTAATAAAGTCAATAAAAGGCCTTTTGTTATTGTTGTTGTTTCTAGTGTCTCGAACAAGTGACTCGTATGAGCTTGAACTTGGTTCCAGAACAAAAAGCGGGGTATCATTTCCATCGGTTATTACAGCGGCGTGAGCGGGAATATTCGTTAACTGATCGACATTCTGTATAAAAAAAAAATCTGGATTTGAATAATGTCGTCCTCTATGACACAATTTCGAGGCGTGACTTTTGTAACTTACATTTTCAAACATAACGTCAGGCGAAAAATAAATGATCTTTTCATAATCGAACAATGCCCAAAGGTTTACCATTAAATGACAGTTATCTTCTAAAGGGAGATAAGTCTAATATAGGATGCGAGTTAAACTAATAGAAGAGGTGTTTTTTTAAAAAAATAAATTCAACTAACTTTAATGACTCGAGCACCTAGCCTATTCAGTTTGTCAGCCGATTCCTTCTTATTTTGAAGTGAATCGGGAACTAAAACAATAATATCTGATTTGGATGAAGGCTTTTTGGCAAAAGCAGCATTAAGAGAATATATACTAACAAGCGTGGCTTCCATCTATTGATAGTAACAGTGACATAAATGGATAGAGATAGAAAAATAAAAATAAAAAGGTCCAATATAAATTAGGGTTAGTTATTTCATACTTGACACATCATTTTATTGAATATCTGGTAACACCAAAACTTACGAGCTGTTGATCGCATACGACAGTTGCAAAAGCATGATTTTTTTTTGATATACTGTTGATAATGTATCCAGGTCGACTTTCCTCTTTTTTTATGCGACTCGTATATAATTCAGATACTCGTAACATTGGATATGTCATGAATATTATAAAGCAACACAATGCTGTCGATAAAGCTAAAACATAAAATCGTCGATTCATTCTAACTATTCAAGTAGAGTTGAAATCAACAAAAAAAAAGATAGCGATAAAGGAAAGGTATATAGGGAAAGCAATAACAAAAGAAAGAAAGAAAGAAAAACAAATGAACCAATAAGTCAATTTATATGCGTACGAAAAATAGCGGACTATCAATGTTCAAAAACTCAATAACGTTACAGTCAAACTTAAGTAATATTTATTTATTATTTATATATTATAAAGTTTGAATAGTACGTGTATAAAAAAAAGAAAAAGAATGTGATTAAAAATATACATGATTAAAGGCAAGATAATGTTTGTGATTTTTTTTTCATTAATTTTTTCAAGAAATAAACTTGGTGCCGTTCTTACTAACTCGAGCTAATCCGTAAATGGTAAATGTAAGGGTACACGCCCAATCATGGATTTTAATGTTTTCACCCACTCTTCACTTTCGTTCGCATCATCGCTTACACAATCCAGATGGAAATCCGAAAAGCTTAAACGGAAAAAACCCTTGTTGTTTTCATCATGAATAGACTCAGGTTTAAATATCTTATCAGGATCTTCTTCTTCCACTAGCGAGATGATCACTTTATCAGCAGCAGCACTGAGTCGGATAACGTCTGCGATATTATATCTATCCCATACTTGTTTTTCTACTTCATCTAGTTCAGAGTCATAACCAACGAGCTGGCTACCTATTAAGCGGTAATAACGTCTCTCCCAAATCTATAAATGAGGAAAAAATAACCAATTATAGCTAATTTAATAACCGTGATACCAGCAAATGAAATCATTTTTGTTACCTTGAGACCTTGGCATCGAGTAGAAAGATAGCCACTATGCCAGCATGTACTATGCCATTGGCGAATCTTTAATGTCAAGTCGCACTCTCTGAGACTTCTCGGCACTTGCTGCATTTGATAAATTATAATAAAGAATTAATAATTATTTTTTTTTAAAAAGAAAAAGTAGAGCCTAATAAAAGCAATAATTACCACTGAAGGACTAGATACAGGTAGATAAAGCATTTCGACTGTAAGTTTTCCAACAATTTTAAGTATATCTTCTTCGTCACCATATTGTTCTCGTCGTGCTCTTTCTCTGTTTGTTCTGGCGTACCATGAATTGAAACAATCAAAGTTTGCTTCATACGTTTTCTTGTGACACGCGGGAACCATATGATCCACTGCAAATCGTGTTTGACCAATAGCACCGTCGTCTGGATGAACATATCCAGATAAATGTTCTTTTTGTTTGCGGATCGACGTAAACCACTTATTCCAGCCAGTTCTAGGCTTTACATGGTAATCAGGTCTAACATGAAGTGATACAGTGACAATCATGCCAGGGCGAGTGTCAACAATGCATTCGTAATCCATTAGAATCTGTGGGCCCAGTATTTCATAACGAGACATGTATTCGTATTCACCATCGCTGATCACACATCGGACATATGTGATTTCCTTGGGTAACGGTAACAGCATGTTGTGCGCACCGCTAACACCAATATACATCTTGCCATAATTTGAGGCTTCCGTGGAGGAAATAGAGAGCCTTCTTGGGGATGAATCATTGCCGGCTTGGGTATCTTTAAATGAATCAGGCAATACATCAAAGTTAATTTCATGAGCATTTGGTATACCACGATCTCCAACTCCTTGGTCATCAGAGCTAGGTTTTTTGGATATTCTGTGTTTTTTAAGATCGTGTTCAACATATGAATTTTCGACGGCTGGTAAAGTATTCATATACCGAGATATGTCTTCCACGCGTGGTATATTTGGATCATGTGGTATAGGTGGCGTATCATCATCACTAGGGAGTTCAAATTTATTACTTGAATTGTCATTAATGACTTTACTTTTTATGCTTTCTGATTCTGTATGTTCGTTTTCTTCTGGTAATTTTTCTTGATTTTTAAGTTTGTTAGAATAGGTTGAATCTGGAGAAAATGCGCCCTTTTGAGGAGATGAAGGTGCATCATATGATGCTGTTGATGGAATTTCTCTTGGCTCCAGTTTATAACCTTGAGAGGAAGGTGCTGGATTTTGGATATCAATTGTTTTGAACTCTTCTCTAGAACTCAAGGATTGGAATTCCATTCTTCCAAGTTTTCCATCAATGTTATATTCACTATCAGGTCGAACATGATTATTACTATGTGTTTGGTCCATGAAAACAACAATTTCACCCTCTTCTTCTTCGTTATCAGAATCTATCTGAAGTTGGCTTCTGTGGATTTGCTGCTGAGTGTACTCGAGATGATTCTGATCAAGCATGCTTTCATTTATTGCAGGAGAATCAGCATGAAGTTTAGTTGCATAGTAGTCCATTGTTTCTTCATTATCATCAATGTAGGTTGCTTTGAAGTCATAATCCTCATGAGCTGTGTTTTGAGTCGAATTAGAGTTTTTGTAGGATGAAGACTCAGAAGCGGTAGAAGAATCACTAGTTCGATTATGAGATATATGATTGAAATACTCGGAGCGCGGAGTAGCATTAGGTGATTGATTATGATGATATGAATCTTCAGAGTTGCTTGATTGTCTGTAATAATAGTCACTGGTTGACTTATCATCTGATTCATTCTTTTGATTAGTAGTGGTACTAGTAGTAAATCCAGATTTTCCCTCATAGTAAGCTGAAGTTAGATCGTCCATATCATTTTGATCTTGAGAGGGCTCGTTGTACTTTCCAGTCGATGCGCCCATCAAAGATCTCCTGTATGTTTCATCTTGAGAAGTCCAATCATCATCGGGATCAAACCATTGTTCGCTTCCAGCTTCACTCGAGGCAGCAATACTTTGTCGATTAAGCCTCGTTGATTCGCGCTTGAGAACAGCAGTCGTTAAGTTTATTCCAGTTGACCAATGGTTGCGTGGACTACTACTTGCCCTCTTATCTTCGTTTGAGGTTACTACAGCAGTTGAAATAGATGGATACATTTCAGTCATTTGAACTTTATTGATAGAGCATTCTGCTGATTCACTATCTGGGCGAGATGAATCTTGGAAAGAATCAATCTGAGATTTCCCATTCGTAGCTTTATTTTCTACTATCAGCTGTGTACGATGAAGATTCTCTTCGTTCTCTGTGTTGGATCTACTAATATTGCCCTTGGTATTGTTTTCATTCCATTTACTACTACTTTCACTGAGATTATTCGCGTTATTTGTCGATAGTCTATCGATAATATTTTTTTCGTCAACGTCGGATGAAAAGGATGCTCTACTACTATACAAATTACCGGCATCACTTTTATCGTCAGCAAAATCATCCTCGAAGTCGATTGCTTTTGATGATAATAAATCATTGTAAGCTGTCTCCCAGTTAGAATCTGATGATGGTTTTGTCTGGATGTTCATTTGATTTTGTGAAAAAGTCGAATGTGGCTGATTGTAATTACCTGAGTTTTGAATGGGTGCTTGCTGACCGCTTGGAAATTCAAAATTTTTAACAGTTGCCATTGTAGGTGTCGTGGCTTCATCTTCATCACTATCTTCAAAATATGTCTCTGCTGCAGCTTTGAAATCTCCCTGAAGTTGTTTTTTACCGTTGGCGAGCTCAACATTTACAGGATTTAATTTGACTGATTTATTATTATATTCGGTTTTGTTGGTGTTGTTTTTCATAAACTGCTGAATGTGAGGATCAACAAAATCTTCTTCTTCGCTCATTATATCGTTATCCCTACTATTATAGTTCAAATTATGATTTCCATAGTTGTCAGTATAAATATCAGAATGATTATTATTTGTACTATTTTGATATGCTGATGTAAAAGTATCTTCGGGTATAGATTCTCCATCGAAGTCACCACAATTGACATCAACATTGTTTTTAGATACAGAAGCGAATTCATTTCTGGATGAAAATGCCCTATCATTGCCTTGGGAGTTTGTTTCGGTACTGTACTTAGAAGCCAAGGTGGGTTTGTTTTCAAGTGCTAATGTTCGATCAGTACTGTACATATCAACATTCTTTTGAGAATCTAGGGTAAATTTACTCTCTGTTCCTGATACGATATTAAAACTTTTAGTTGCTTGAGATGCAGTATCAGATATATCACTATCTGATCTGAAGCCTTTAGAATTTATTTCATTTGAATTCAGGTGTGTATTTTGAGCACCACTGGTATATCCGGTAGTATTATAGTGTTCTTTGACTGAATTGTCTTGATTTTTGGTATATTCGCGTGATGTAGATGTTGTACTGTCTAAGAATGAATTCCCTGATGAATCTCGATTTCCTACGAGCAAAGAGTCGACAAGAGATTCTTCACTAAGGTTGCTGAATGTTCCATCAATCTGCTTAGCAAGATTACTAGCAGTAGGTGTGCCAAAGTCATTTGTTTCAGCAGTTTTATGAGAATCCGATTTTAATGAATTACTGTAATCTCTAATTTTTTCGAAATGTGTCTCGTCATCTATAAATGTAGAGGATGCTGTTGATGCAGAATTATAAATTGAGATATTGCTATTATCATCCTTTGTTTCCGCTTCTATAAATATTTTTGGAGTCTTTGCGGTTGTAGCTTCTTTTTCTGCACTGCTTTTATCTACTGATGAAAAGGAAGAAAATAACGAAGATGAGCCAACTGTAATTAGGTTTTTCTCTGTCAAGTCTTTAATAATAATTATAGAAAGAAGAAAAAGTTTTATATTTGTTAGAATTAGAAAGTAGATAAATCTAAAATATACACTTACTTGTAGCTTTAGCTAAGTCGCTAGTAGTAGTTGCTTTTAATCTTGGCAATGAATCATCATCTTCCTGACTTTCATATCCAGTAGCATTGTTTTTCCATACCGCAAATTTTTTGCCAAGGACATCAATCTCAACATCATCTTTATCATTCAAATGTTCGTGAACGTCAACAATATTTTTGACATTGTTTACTAAAATTCCTGAAAATTTCTTCTGTCTAGTAATGTTTTCTGCAGATAAATTTAGGGCTTTAAGTCTTCCAACAGACAAAGGAGTTTCTGATTTGGTCTCTACGGTTTCTTCAATTCCAAATTTTCCGATCTTTCCAAAATCTTTGCTCTTTTGTACAGACTCTATATCTGATACACTCAACTCGTTCAAGTTTATATTCTCGTTGTTGTCGACATCGTTTTTAGGTTCGAGTTTATTATTGACATCAGAAGATGATTTATTTTCTTTCGGTTTTGTATTATCTGTGCCAGATTGATTTTCAGTAGCAACAGTGCCAACATCGCTAGTTATGTTTGCACTTTCAGATGTGGATTCAGTGTTTACATTATCAACGATTTTGACATCTTCATCTTCACTGTCGCTTTCTGCAATAGTGTCGTTTAATGAAGATTTTTTAAATGTTGGGGAAGCGGCGCGCAATTCATCTAAAGTAGGTACTTTTAGTGATTTTGACTCCTGCTGCTGACGGAACACGCTGGTTGATACTACAGATCGATCTTTTAGCGATGAAATAACACGCGAGTTTCTACGAGATTGTTCTGCATCTAGTAAAGCCTGTCTACTTTTTATAGAAGAAGCAACATTTCCACTAGGGCCAGTTTGTTTTTTAGGTGTAGTAGGAGGTTGCTGTTGCTCAAACTTTTTAAAAAGAGGATTGTTCTTTACAGCAGAGCGCTGTGCAAGTAGTTCTACCTCCTTTTGGCGACTTTGCTTTTTCTTTTCTAATTCTAATTCTTCATCTGTAAGAACTTTTCGTTTTCTTTCTTCTATATGGCCTGGTCGAAAATATTTTCTAGTGGAATTTTGACGTTCACTTAAAGGCTTCTTTAAATTTGGCGATTCTGCAAGTTCTTGAAGTCGTTTAAATCTATCGGAAACGATTTGAGGTTTGCGCTCGTCTTTCTGGGAAGCCAGTTTATTACTTTTAAGAAGCTTGGGTTGTGATTCTTCATCTTCTTCAGTGATAATAGGATCCATCTTTTGTTCAGGTAAGTGACCAGATTTATTGGGTATAGTAGGTAAAGCACCCTTTCCCAAGAGTTTTTTCACCAAATTTGGTTGTTGTATAAAATAAGCAAGGTGTAAGGCTGTATTCTGCTCTGATCCCCAGAAAAAATTATTTAGTTGTATTGGTGTGCTAGCCTATATAAAATAAAAAATAACGCTCGCTTATTCATTCCAACTTTCTATTTTATTTTTTATTTTTTACTTTTTGTATTTTATTTTTATTACCTCCAAGAAGAAATCCACAAGTTCAGAGCGTTCTGTTGTCCACTCGTCTTCAGGCAAACCATAATCAATAAGGATATGATGTAAAGCGAAGAGTGGGCGTATGTTATCACCAAGTATTTCGAATTTTTTCAATCGATCGATGAAATGGGCGAAATCTGATTCAAGATGAGATGAAAGTTGAAGAGGAGTCCATAGTAAGTCAGGGTTTCTCTTGTGTAACTCTTGAATAGTAGAGAAGTCTAAAGCCTCTACCGCTGTTGTCCAGTCTAAGAGGGTTGCCTCTTCTGACTGTACTTCTTTATTCATTAAAGCGGTATATAAATAAGTAAAATAAAAATTAAGTTAAAAAGTAAAGTGTAGGATAACAAGGGGAAAGGGAGAAGACAAGACGGAGTTTTGACGACAACGACAAAAAAAAAAGAAAAAAAAAAACTACTACCATTACACTTGACAGTACACCTATTGTATTCGTATGTGTGTAGCCATGGTGTATTTGAGCTACAGCAAGTTGAGTTTCTTCATTAGGAAAAGTTAATTTACCAATAACGGAGTTAAACTTTTAATCTGTCTGTCAATCAGTCATTGTCTAAAGGTAAAACGAAAAATATTAAATCGTTCATTTAACTTGGTATTTATCATTAGTCCAAATGTTTTATTACTTGGATATTATATTACTTTTACGACCTATAAACAAATTGATATAGCGAACTGATATTCGTCTTTTCTATAACATTTAAGGTTTTCTTTTCCCAGCGGGCTTTATAAAGCTATCCAAGCAGAAATGAACTCTCTTGGTAGTATTGACTTACTGTACAACGGCGCTATTCCGATTAGTGTTAAGCTTCAACTGATTCAAACCTCGTGTTGTAATACACATTTAGACTTATTCAGGAGTAGAATATAACAATTTTTAATATAAAATAGGTATATTGATTTACATTATGCATCATTTATTTAAATATTCAGCTTCATTTATATATATATTTTATCTTGCTTGAACATCACTATTATAATAGCATATCATAATTGAAAAATGAGACTAACTGTAGTAGTAACTATAACACTAATATAATAGTAATGGCATTAATAACAATAAACAACTTTATATTTTATATGAACTATTCATGTTTCTTTATACCCTTTATGGTTGATACATTTTTCTTTCTAATAGATGAAATGTCATTCGGCAAACATGTGTCTTTGTATGACGAATATACATATAGCTTCATTACTGTTTAACCATTTATATCCACAATAACCAAGTGTTGTCTTCCTGCTCTTCTTTTTATTAAAATATGTTATGGATACGCTGTTGTTTATCAGATGAGAGCCATGGTTCTTATAACGACATTCTCAATGTTAATTCATCACGAATAAAGCTTACATGTGAGTTTGAGTAAAAGTAATAGCAAGAAAAGCCATAACTACAATTCACATAAGGAAGCAGCTTATATACAAACCAACCTTGACATAAACACATAATGTGCTTATTATTTTAAGGTGGAACAGTAGCGTAAAGGACATGATCGATTTGAAAAATAGGACAACAATGATGCAATAGAATGGTGCTGTTGGTGGATGCAAGACATTCTTCAAGCAGGCTTTTGTGATATATTGTGATAATTGGAGCTAAGTTTATATTAAGATTAAAAACGGAGCTAAAAAAAGTGAGTGAAAAGGTGGAGCGAACAATTTCAAAGAAAATAGCTGGATAAAAGTATCTCGTAAAAAATGGCGTTATCATAGCACATATCACTAACTGGAAGATAGCTACACCCTAAAAAAATAAAACATATCATGAAAATACCACTGCCAATTTGACTTCCATCAATCTCCGCCAATGGGTATTTCGTCTGACTCAAAAAATAAATAAAAAATAAAAAACAAAGAGGTTGGACTTCACGATCGCTTTCTTGATTCAAATGTTAACGATAACTAATGGCTCCGCTGACAACAGAGCAGAGTATGTAACAATAGGAATCCAGTTTATACTAGTATCTTTTGACTGTTCATTAACCGCTTTATTCACTTTTCAGATCTGTTGTCGTTGACGCTTGTATTTTGGCAAGTAAGATTAAGGAACAGCAAGAAAAATACAATGCACTATATAAGACATTTAAGGAAGTGAAAGATAAAGGCATCGAGTTTGATTATTGTCCTGATGCAGAACAAAAATATGGTAGATTATATACACATATATACATCTATATGTACATGTATATGCATCACGTCGAGGTTAAACAACTTACATAATTTTATTACAATAGCTGACTATTCACTTTCATTTCAATCAACCATCAGCAAAATGAAAGAAGAGTAAGTTTACAATGGTAAACACATCAACTTAATGACAATTCAAACAATTTAAACAATAACCCGATCTGTAGCTTAAAAGGTCTAGAATATTTGATAAGCCACATTGTCGAAGAAACAGCTCAAAATAAACTGGACGAACTAGAAAACCAACGACTGCAAAGCTATTTACAAGATTTTCAGACTTACAATAAACAGCTGAATTACATACGGGAAGAATTATGTGATATTTCATATTTAAAAGACTCGTATAATCTACAAGAATCAGTACCAGATTTCAAAAAGGGTATTTCAATGGATTTTCAAGCGAAATTGTCAAATTCAAATTTCAGAAACGACTTTGAAAAAGTTGGTAAAAGGATGGAAATAGTCAATAAACACAAGATACGCACGAATATACATGATTTTATCGAAGACACTATCCATAATAAACTAGAATCAAATGCCCAATCAATCATTAAAAGAGAGACTGCAGCACTCACACTAGCAAATAAACAAAAGATTCCAACAATAGCTAGCACAAATACGAAGCAAAAAGGTATTCTTGTCTACTTTATTCTTTATCTTGAATCTGCAGTGAACCATATATTAAGTGTTATTCTTTATAGAAGTTATTTTAAAGAGGCAGTTGACTGATAAAAATATCATTAAAAGTAAAATTCAAAAAATATCACAAGAAATGGAACAATTTACGCAACCCTCGACATATACCTTGGATACTGAGCGAATTAGCAACTCTCTTGGTCAAATAAGTTCAGTGCTAAAGTATGTTTATTTATTTAATTATTTATTTCAATTGAGCTATATCAAGTTGACATAAATTGTAGAAATCATGAACAAGTGATAAATTTCATATATGATCCGTTTGAGGAGAAGAAAAAAGATGGCATCAGTCGTATGGATCCTACGTTTGTACTTCAATCAATAGATACAGTCAAAAAAACACCCTGCTTAACTGAGGCATTAGCAGCTACAATAATAAAAATGTCAGAAAACCGCTTTTCGGATTATAATCGGAGGATAGAAACATTAAATCGCGAAATTGATGGTTTGGATACTATATAACGGTAACTGCATCATGGATCAATATATACAAAGCCCTATCTGTTAATAATAGTAATAATGATGAATATGCATAAATGGATTCTATGGATAATATATTTATGGACTTCGCATTTGGAAAGTACATATAAAACGCACACATATAGTTGGAACATACTAGAGTTGGATTGTGTAATCTACCCCTACGCTTCCAAAAAAAAAAAGAAAAAAAAAAAACTTCTCGTATTTCAAAATTTGAACTACATTCTAATGTCTTTATTGGATCGAATAAAGCTGTATCAAAATCACATTAATTTTAGATACCTATTATCCATCGTCCTGTCGGGCAAATTTTACGAGCTTAGTTTTGCTGTTCATTTTTAAGATAAACAAGAAAACAACTTCTTTTATTTCTTAAGCATAAGGTAACTTTATAGTTAAGTTTTAAAAGAATACACTTTTAGCTTCCGTTTTCTGATAAATATAAAAGTGTACGATCATACCGACCGTTTCTAAATTCATTTTGGTGTACTGTGTGATGATTTGACTTCTTGGGGACGGTGGGTATCTTATTCTTTAGAACTTATCAAAGCTTCCGCTTAGATATTTCATTCTCTCGTTGTCTACTTTCCTTCACAACAGTATATTTTTGAAATATATTTACAAGTTTGCTTGGAAAATTGTAATATCTTGTATTTGAACTCAATGTATAAACAACGCTAGTTCTCTGAAAGTGAATGACTACATTTTGAATAATAAGTAGCACCAGTTGATTCACAATTGTTTGATGACGTCCGCTAGATTAATAAAGTCACATATGGACAGAGTAGATACAAGTAAAGCGATGGGAGTATTTTACTCTATACCTTCCATCAAGTTTGTGTTTTCTTCTAATGTATCACTACATATGTCTCAGACTTCCGGCACATTGATATAAAAAATAGTTTTTAGTCGAAGTGATTTTAAAATTAAGATCAAACATTTATTATATCCTTAGTGAACTGTTGAGTTAAATTAGTAGATACTAGGTCGGCAGTATTCTTTATGCAGAGTTTTTTTTTTTTGAAAGTGACAAATTACATATAAATAGATTAGGACTTATAGAAAGGATGGAATACCTTTGAAATGGGGGAAGTCTAGGCTACAAAAAAAATATTGAAGAAATGCGTTCTACACAGAAAAATCAATCAGCAAACTGACTAAAAACAGAAGAAGAGATATCATTTTGTAATGAAATAATTTAAGGTTTCACTGAAGTTAAACAGATATTTTTAACATTAAAAAGAATGCTTTGATCTCTAATCCTAATATCCTCACATAAAGCATATTTCTTGTTTATATTAATAGTCAATCAGATGTATAAACATTGAAAGATTAAAATTAAAAACATTCAATAACAAAATTTAATAAAAGCATTAAAGAGGATACAATATTTTATGGTCAAATATATTACTGTCAAAGTATTTTTTTTTTTATTAAGCCCAGCTAATGTTTTTTTAAACGAATATGATGAAGAGAGAGAAAAAGGAGAAAAGGTAAAAAAGAAAGATAAAAAGTATCTAATTTTTTTTTAAAAAAAATACAGTGGAAAAACAATAATAAAATGGCTTAACGTTTGAAGTCATCGACGATTTCTTCAACAGGACGACCCTTGGTCTCGGGAACCTTGAAGTAGGTAAAGACGACTGCAATAGCTGCGACAGCAGCGAAGATGGCAAAGGAATAGCCCTTGATAGCAGCAAAGACAATAGGGAAACATTGTCCAATCAAGAAGTTCATGGCCCAGTTGGTAGCAGTGGCGATGGCACCAACGGAAGATGAAGCATAGACGGGTGTGAGTTCGGAGGTCATCATCCAAGGAATGGGTCCGACACCAATGGCGAAAGAAACAACATATCCAAAGACAGAGACAATCAAAAGAGGTCCAATACTATAGACATAACCAATAATCAAAAGAACAGAGAAAATACAAGCACCGGTTTCGGCAATAAGAAGCAAAGGACGACGACCCATACGATCGATCAAGATCAAGGAAAGAATGGTGGAGGCAAAGTTAACAGCCGTTGTGACAATAGCCATATACATGGACATCTGAGCATCGAAGGACATGTTGAAAATGGTGGTAGAGTAGTACATGACAGCATTCATACCGATAAGTTGCTGGATGATGTGGAGAGTGATGACAGTGAGAGCAATGCGGCGAATAAGAGGGTCCTTGAAGATTTCGATCATGTTCATCGATTCACGAACACCACCTTCATTATCATCGTTTTCAATAGAAGAGGATATATATTTTTCGTCCTTGACGTCGATTTGAGCAGTACCAAAGCTACAGATGTTACGGGCAGCGGCAGCACCTAATTGAAGTTCAACCATCGAGTAGAATTCGTTTTCAATATTGGCTCCAGGGCGAAGTCTTTGAAGAGATTCTTTGGCTTCTTCCATGCGGTTAATGGAGACGAGATAACGAGGAGATTCAACACAGGTGGCCATCAAGAAGAATTGAGCAATGGCAGGAATGGCAACAATAGCATAATTTATACGCCAGAGAGGAACATTAGCAAGAGGAAGACCAATGACAGAGGCAAGCAAGATACCGATGACAATAGCAAATTGGTTACAAGTACCCATGGTACCACGAGCCTTGACAGTAGAGACTTCACCAACATAAGTAGGAGTGGCAAGAGAACCAAGACCACAAGCAAGACCACATAAAATACGACCAATGATAAACATAGCAGTCTGAACAGAGACGGCAATCAAAAGACCACCAAGAATCCAAAAAATGTTGTTGAAAATAATAGTCTTCTTACGACCAAACTTGGTTTGAATAACACCACCAAAGAGGCCACCGACCAAACCACCAACACAGAAAGAAGAGACAGCAAAACCCCAAAGAGAGGTATCCATTGGTAAACAATCAGGGAAAGCCTGGCTGGCAACGTGAGCAGCACCATTGGCGCAGGCATGGGTTGCTTCACCAGGAACGTTGGCAGAACCAATAACCCAACCGTTACTGAATGAACCAAGACAGGAGATGACTACACAGTAGACCATATATCCTGGTAACTTGAGATCTAATGAATCCATGATATATATATGCTTATATTAGGATGAGATGATTAAAATAAAGTATTTATAAAAGAGATAAAGGTGTTATTTAATGATGAGAATTTAAAAAAAAAAATCCCCAAAATCAATTCATTTATATTTATACTATTTTTGACCTTGTATTCATTGACTCTACTTGTTTCCTAAAAGTTAAAACACGAATGACGGCAAAAAAAAAAAAAAAAAAATATTC
>VCJA01004784.1:1225-14021 GCA_024139275.1 Backusella macrospora
TATTTTTTATAAAAAGGATTTTTTTTTTCCCAGATTTTATTCGTTTCTTAGGTTATAGGGAAACCTGGGATATAATATGAGTTTTTGTTTTGTTTTGCAGATCTTCATATATTCCCTTACTCCCGAAAGAAAATGAAGCAACATGCTTTGATTGGTCACAAACACTGTCTTGCTTTGAAAGCAGTGTTACAATGTTATTTTTCAGAAAAAAAGTGTATATGTATCATATATAGATCAATTTTTTACTATATATATTATTAGATGATTTTCATATTTGAAATGTATAGTATATTAACTCTCGAAATCTCTTTTAGAAAAGAAAAAAAACAATCGTTGTATACTTAAAATATAATGGTAACGACTTGTCGAAGAATAGTAATAATAGTACCAAAAGGCGGGAACTCATAAATAGCGCTGTCCAGATGTATCATTGGTAATGTAATGGCAACGGCTCGTCAAATAATTGTAATAATTGTAATAAAAGGCGGGAGCTCACGAGCAGCACAGTCCAGATACATCATTGGTAAGTTGTACAAAAAAAAAATTTAAAAAAAAAGAGAGGGAGGCCAAGGCGTGAGAGTGGAATAGGGCATATATCTAAATAGCTTACTTAATTATCTGGATATTATATATAGTGATTGTGATGTGGAGTAAACACAGATTAGTATATATATGGTATATATTTCAAGTATCGACGTACAGTCAGTATAGAAAATATAAAATCCTTTTTGTTGTAAATCATGATTTACAGCATTTTTGATTTTCAGTTAATTCCAATTCGCGGAAAAAGAAAACTTTTTAAGCAAGTTATTGAAAACCAACTATAGTTCGTGCCGTCTTTGTGATGTGGGTAAAAATATATTAATTTGTTATTTGTTCAGTAGGATTATAGGCTGTTAAAATGCATTAATCAGATCTTTAGACCTTGTCCATTTGCTAAACACATCCTCTTTTTTTTTTTATGTCATCACGCCACAATTCCAGAGTATCTTTTTAGTTTAACATTCAATAGTTAAGCTTGACAGCATTATATTTGAATTCAGTAGCTTTAATAATAAAATTTCGTTGTCTAAAATCCCTACAACCAGAAATTCAATTCAGCTCGATTAATTTATACCGTGTAACCATCTTCATTTCTTTCGATCTAAACGTTAAATACTTTATATAATGACTTCTGAATTCCAACTCCAATCATGCACTTCCCAACCTACTACTACTATTAATATAATTCCTTGATCTATGGAAGAAAGTCAGCAGCTTTACCATTCTTTGTCGGATCTGTCTATGAATCCCATCATAGACACGGATCAGAAAGCTATTGATTTTTGGAACACTACCCATGAAAACTTCTACCAAAACGAAGAAATGGCAATTGAACTTACAGCACACGCCTTGAATCAATGTAGGTATATTTTTTATGGCACGGTATCAAGGTTTTGAGAATGTTTCAGACAATTACAGGTCATGAAAGCATATGGAACCAATTTCAAAGATGCGGTATTTTTTCTTTTATAGCGCTTATTTCAACTATATTTATGTAAGATGCTTGCAATAGCTTGCTCAAGCTCAATTTTTTTTTCATAAGATTTATAAAGAGAAATTTAACTTTACACATTGTTTCTCAATTCTCGGCGAGTACCCAAGGTGGCAGGCCGGTGATACTGAGCTTGGTCAAACTATTAAGCCAACCAAGATGAAAGGGAAGAAGGTGGCCTCGGAAGAGAATGAAGCTGAAGAAGATGGAGAAACACCATCAGGCTCTGAGAGACCTGACAGTAAAAAATAAGCTCTCAAGAAAAGAGCACCAGAAGGTATTCTCAAAACCTTTGCAAAGGAGTATGGGTTTAATATGAGAATGGCTGCTGCTCTTGGAGAGCAAAATAAAATCAATTAGGCCAGAGAGGATAGGGAGATGATGATGAATCTGGATGATCTGAAGAATCTCACACAAAAGAATACATTTGTATATATTCAAAAATAAAAATGATATTTCGACTGATAAATAATATGTAATAGAATGGATTCTTACTATCAATTTTTAATATGTATATTTTCTCTGTTTAACCTCTACAAATGTTCAATCAAGTTACTATTGAGATCGTAATGAGCCATATATAAACGGTAGTTATTATCAAGAAGTAATTCTATTTTAATTTATATTTTATTTTTACCATGTCCTTCAGCATTCTAGGCTCATGGCTGCTTTGAAATAACATAGTATATCTTGGATAGATTTCACCAGCAAGATAATAACTCATGTCGTATTTTTGGCCATTTACTTCATATTCCACAGTGGACTCACTTTCCTTCCCTCAGTGCATCCCTTGCCCTTCGACTGGTCATTTCAACTATTTTCAATGGGTACGATCAAGTGACCCGAGCATACCCGGAAAGCCTTGTTCTTCATTTTCCTTCAAGAGAGTGTTTGTAAAAATCATTATGTATTACTAAATCATCTAATATATTATTTAAAAGACGTTTGTTCGTTCTATAACGAAGAAAGTGTTTTTCACTGTAAACAGCATTTTCGTCGAAGAAATGTCTCATAAGACGAGGGTGACTCTTTTCTCGTTCTCCGTTGACTACAGCACGTTCAAGTTATTTGCGCTGTTTGTTTTGCTCCAGAGCGAAATCAAAGTTGCTCATATTAAAAATCTATAAAAACCAAAAATATCTATGTTTATTGGATCGTAACGTTACACGAATTTAGCTCATGGATCACAGTTCCGTAGATTGAATTTTTTTGTAAAATTACTGATTTGAATTACTGATTCCACTAGGGATGTTCTTTTTCTTTTTTTTTTAATCTGAAAAGTCAAATATTCGTTGATATATAAAACTATACTTTCTCCAAGATCTTCCTCCTACCCCCCTTTTTTTTAAGGTAGCTTTGATCATACATCAAAACAATAATCGTGAAATGTAAAATTAGCTTTTACATATCTCAAATCGGTCAATGACATCTTGTTCAGGTCACAAGGAATAAATATGCTACTAGAGATGGATATTATTGGTTTTAATATCTCAACATAATTAGGATTACTCATTTTTTTTTTCTTAAAGAAATACTCATTGGAGGTATCCATTAATAATTTGATCATTTTGACAATTAATCATTAATAATTATTTTTATAATACCTTTATAATGTTTACAACACATATGCTACGCATTTGTGACACGATGCCCCCCTTCCACAAATGTCGGTATAATAATTCCATGTCATTGACAACGCTTTAAGAATGACTTTCTATCCAACTATGGGTGTTATCATAAACCCACGAAATTATCTTTCGAGTAGGATATTGAAAGTGCTATTGATGTAAAACTCTAGGATTTAAATTGCACAAACGTAGCTGGGGATGGATATACGTAGGTATCTTTTAATGAACTTATACAGATGTAACTCAACTCACTAAGTGCTATTGCTATATTTAAATTTTTCATTTGACCATTGAGACAATCGTTATTCGCCTCATAGAGTAAATCCGTACATAGTTTAAATTAATTCATATCGTAGCTTTTGGCTTACTATTATTCCAAAACCAGCCATCATTATAGAAATAATATGTATAATTCCTGTGGTCTAAGAGCATCTGTAGCAGACACTCGGTCGGACACTCGGGAAAAAAAATAAAAAAATAAAAAATCAACTGAGTGTCACTTTTTGTAGCGGACACTCGGTTTCGTGCCTTAATTTATTTTTTTGTAGAAGCATCTTAATAAATCGTATTTCTTTTTATAATTATATGCTTATTGTGTTAAAAACAACTTGTTCAACGCTCTTTGACTCTGCTGAAAACATGGATAATAGCAACAAAGGTATTCTTCAAAAGTAAGTCACTTTTTGAACTTTGTTTTTCTTTAGATAGAAGCATTTGATTTTTTCTGTTGATGCTTTTTTTGTGGTGTTTTTTTTTCTGGTGTTTTTTCTGTTATTTTTTAGGTATTCTTTTCGCAGATACTTTTAGAAGCAGTGTACTTCTCATTGCTTTTAAATGTTATGGTAAGACTCATTTTTTAAAAGGAAAAAGAAAGAGATAATCAATTCCAAGTGTCGGGTCAGAAACACTCGATTTCCGAGTGTTTCGAAGGAAAAGAAAAAAAAAACTTAATTTCCGAGTGTTCGGCCGAGTGTCCGCTACTTTTCCAATAACACTCGAAGACCACAAAACACTCGGTTTTTGAGTGTCCGCTACAGATGCCCTAAAGGACTAGAATTTTGAGAGTGCAAGAGTTGAAATGTGCACTTGTTCATAATTATCATAAAGATTGAGGTCCAGCAGAAGATCTTTTAGTTTACCCTTTTGATATTGTATTGTTATGTTCTTTTTGCTGACAGAATGACTCGTATCGATTGGTATACCAGCAAAGTTTGTATTCACCCAATTCAGATTCATGCTGTTTCCCTAATACGTGTTATGTTTACAACAATTAAAATGGAGTTCACTATATAATAGTTATAGTTGTAATATTACGGATTTTTACCTAATGAATATATTGTATTTCCAGAAGATTATAAGAAAATAGAAATATAAAAACAAGACAAAACAAGAAATCTAATGAGCACTAATATATCGAAAATATAGAAGAAGAAAAAAAAAAGTGTAGGAGGAAACAGATATTGAAAAGCGTGTACTTCTTTCAATAAAGTATATAATATTTCTGTTTATTGAGTGTGTTTCGCTCAATGTAAATGTTAAAGCATATATTTATATTTAAATCATATGTTCAAATTATGCAAAATATTTCAGATGATGTAAATAAACCTCGGTTTAGCGGTGCAAGTAAGAAAAATGATTATCATAAATAGAGTTGTCTAATAAGATTTGAAATATCGTTAAATCGGGGATCGCTAAACTGAGGTTTGACTGTATCAATATCCCGGATCACACCAATATATGTTACGGAGCTGTTTTGTGCTTAAAGTTAGTTTAATGATTAATTTATATGTATCATCATGTCAAAGATTTTCAGACATGTTCACTTTTACTCGATCAATGACATAGTTGGAAAAGCATGTAATTGATAGAATAATCTTCATTGTAGATTATATTAATCACCGTATTATTGAAATTAATTGTTCTCAAAAAATATGGTCCTTTGAGCTATAGTATCATTATATATATCTTTAACTATAATGCTCATAAAATAAATCTACAATAGACTCTCCATGTCCTAGAATGTTGTACAATAATATTTAATAAGATACACACCCAGTTTAAGAGTGGTCAAAAATTTTGAAGAGTCAGCCCTTTAACCGGGAATATTCTTAAATTAAATGCACTGTCTGTGTGATATAAAGCTACAACCTATGTTAATAACTATTGCATTTCTGAACTGTTACTTAACTAAACAAAGAAACCCAAGAGTATTTTCTCCCTAATTACATATATACTAATATCTTTCTTAAAAAAAAGCGTATCAAACGTCTCACAATTAACACGCGATTTATTTTTATTGTTGCTATAAACATAATTATCTACCTCTTAATCACGTTAATACTTGCAGTACTATCTCCAGTATTTTCCAGTTTTGAAAATGCCAACAACATCTTCGTGTTTAATTCTGTGAGCGCTAGTGAGATGTAGTCGACACTTAAAAATATGAAATACAATCCCTACCAGATATATTTCGAAAAGCGGTAATAAACACTCTCTATTTACTGGTATTAGAACCGAAATTCCAGCCTTAAATCGAATATTGATAGATTAGTGTTAAAACTGGAGACTTTGGTCATTTTTCAAAAACCTGGTCTTACAGAGAGAAAACCCAAAACGTGATTGCTCTTGAATCGGATCAATACTGTACTTCATTAGTTTTTTTTTCTAAGTTTGGTGGTTTTTTATTGCTTGAGTTATTATATATCTATATATATGCGATACAGCACAATCTAGTGGAAGATGTATGTTACACGTTATTTTGGTATTATAAATACAGTGGATTATGTTTAAAATTCACTGCATAAAATACTGTAGCTAATCATCACCCAAGTAAGTTACACCTCCTATTTCTAATACAATAGTGTTTGATTCTTATTTATTTTACTTCCATCGTACATAGTGGATGAACAGGTGTCACTTTGGCATCATACACAAACTCTTGATATTAGTTCTGTTATTTTTGATAGTGA
This sequence comes from Backusella macrospora, assembly GCA_024139275.1. Taxonomy (NCBI): domain Eukaryota; kingdom Fungi; phylum Mucoromycota; class Mucoromycetes; order Mucorales; family Backusellaceae; genus Backusella; species Backusella macrospora. The sequence continues at coordinate 7,357 of VCJA01004784.1, forward strand.
CTGTAAGGTATAAACATGAAGCAAAAGCAGAACAATTTCTCGTAGAAGTTGTTGTTGTGAATTTCAACAAATGCAACAGTAACTAGGTCAGATCAAATTTTATAAAAGTATTACAGAAAACCAATACACTCAATCTAAGGTTAGCAAGTATGATATGACTGCAGAATGTTGGACACAATACAGGAGCGATTACTTAATTGTACCACAAAGCTGGCGCCGCAATATTGGGGTATTTGTGTTGATATTAGAGAAAACAAAGAGTATTAAAATACTGCACTATTTAAATATTGTTCTAACTGTTTAATAAAACGTGGTCGCTTGGTATGGGTAGATGTACATAATGACACCAGGAAGGTAAAAGCAAAAGATTATGTTGTATCAGTCACTGTACAGAATGAAATAGGCCAGATCTACATGCCGTTACTACATACACAGGATAGCGCTCTTACAAATGGGAAGGCCTATAATATTCATATAACAAATGTCTAAAACGTATGGAATAAAGGTAATAAGCTCGCACGGAGACGTAGATATGCTAATCATATTGGTGGTATATTTTCTGTAGACAAGAGGGATTGCTTGTCACCATATCCAGAGACCAGACCGAGATTGGTTGATTGGGCTGATAGGAACATCCTGATTATGAAACGTATAAGTAATGTTTATACAGCAAATAAACTTTGTGGTACACTCCGCAAACCAACTGCAGTATGATTATCACTTGTTTAAGTTATTATATATCTGTACAGTGAGCTGAACAGACTATAACAAGGATTTGTTTGATATGATAGTGTCTATATCAATTAAGGAAAGATGAATGTATAAGACATAAAGAAAAAAAACCTCGAAAACTTCATTAAATAAAAATCAAATTCAGATTTATCTTCATTGTTTTTATATAATTTTGTTTCGTTAAGTTCATTATGTCGCACTCTAAGTTTATGGTTAGTAATTACAGTTATTTGTGACTAATATTCTATTATCATTTTGTGGTACTTGTAATTACACACAGTCTTGATTTATTTTCTATTAATCTCGTGGATCTTCTCACTGATCCTGAGTCCCTTTTTTCTATATGTGGTATTGTTAATTTGTCGGTTATCTTTTTCATTATTTAATAAGCTCGATCCGGATCATATTTTAATGAATCTACTGATTTGGCATTCAGATTTAGTCTCTTCTTAATGAAGTAATTTTTAAAGGCAAAAGATTGCTTTATTGAAAGGGAACTCATAGTTGTAAACTGTACATAATAAAATCAGAAGTTGGGTTTTCAAAAAAAAAAGTTCTATTTAAAAAAAATATTTTTTAGATAGCACTGGTTGGGCTACCAGTATTTAGTATGAGTCCTCTCGCTTTTTTTCTAATAAACTCAGAATAAGAGACTTACTTTTTATTTTTCATTGTTTTATTTTATATTCTGTTTAGCTAAAGCTCACACTGTTCTCAACACGGCATTTATACAACAGATCCTTTCTTGAGTTATAATATGATAACAATATGTAATAAATGATTTAGATATCATGATACAGTCACACAAGGAAATATTTCACCCTCTCTATAAAGTTTAAAGCTAAAAAATATTGCAGTTTTCAAAAGACGAAAGTTCTTGAAAATAAAAAAAAATAATAGGAAAGACATATTTACTTTATATATATATAAATATATATATAAAAGATAAGTTAATATTTAATATGTCCTCTTTTGGCATCCATGACAGCTTGACATCGATTTTTCATACTTAACATCAATCGTTCTGTCAGCTCAACGTTGGTTTCTTGCCACTTCTTAAGAACCACCTTTAATTCTTCGATGTTTTCTGTATTGCCCTTTCTTTCTCCATTAACCTTTCAAAAGTCCGTTATATATGATCAATGGGGTTGAGATTTGGTCAGTAACCAAAATATTGAATATTATGCGTCTTCTTCCGCCAGGTCACCTAACTTCCTGTATGGCAGCTAGCACCGTCTTCTTGGATATAAAGGATTGATCATAATGTTTTACTAACTTAATATACCACCAATAAAATTCCTGTACTAAAATACTGATGTATTCTTCTTGATTCATAGTACTATTTACAAACACTAAAGGACAAAACCTACCTGCCCAAAATCAACACCAAATCATAGCAATTTCCCTTTTAAACTTTTGGGTTTTGGCAATATGATGTTTCTCATACCTCTCTCCAGCTTTCCTCAAAAATCTATAATAACTAGTACTGTCATCAGTGGTGATTCAAGATTCGTCAGATCAAATTACGAATCTATATTGCTCGTCCGTTCATGTGTTCCTGAGCCCAAAGAAGACTTCTCATTTTGTATTTATCAGTCACGCGCAGTTTATAAGCAGTATAATAAGAACTGAAACTCTAAACTTCGAACCCACGTAATTATGGTGACTCTTGTTAATTCGATTCCATTCTACATCAACTAACATTGGAATGATAAATTGGTCGCCTCTATTGATTTTTCCTATGTATTTCACCCCATTTTGTCATTTTTTTAGGCCTCTTACCTCTTTTTTGAGGTAGTCGAGACTTTCCTTTCTTTAAGTCATTAATAACTGCTCTGACAGTCTCAATATCAAAATAGATGTATGGTGAAGTGACTCTTGGATAGCGTCCAGCATTATGAAGATAAAACACATCCCAATGCTTCGTTTCATTATACTTTTTATAATATCCACATACGCTATTTGTCTCAATTTCAACTTCCATGTCCATGTTAACTAATAAGTTTTGAAAAAATCATGATTTATATTAGTTTCAGGAGAGTGACTAAGTTATAACTATAATTTAACAACTCTGATAGAATGTGTCGAGTTAGAAATGAATGCCCATATAACCTAAAAATAGTTTACATAATATAGGAACTTAAAGATAAATAGCTTTTTTTACACTGATATTAATATTGAATGAAACATACTAAGTGAATTGAAATCATCAAACTCTTAGTATAATAGGGTACACGTTTTTTACAACATGCTCCTTCTAATATTTTTACTTAGACGTTGTTATATATAATAAATCACTGAAATTAGTCTCTTTGGATTTTTAATATTATTTTTATTGTTAGTTTTTGACAGAGTGTATCTAAAAAGATATATAAATAATATATATATTTGCTTTATTTAATTAATTAGTATAGCATTTTAAAAGTTATTACAGGCCAAACCAGCAGTGGCATTATTTTCGATATAGGCACACTGGTAATGAGGTGCCAAGGCTGGGTTATAAGGTTTAATATCAATTTGTTGGAACTGGAAGTCTTCGCAAGGTGCCTCGGCAGAGCACACAACATAAACCATCAATTGTTTGGCTTTAGCACTACCAGAACCAGTGATGTTCTTGAATACAACAGATGAGATTCCAATATTACCGGGAGTCTGAGCACACAAAGTCAAATTCTTGGTTTGATAGCATTGATCAATAATAACGGGGTTGTCTGTATGTTTATAGGTTTATTAGTTAGATTACTAGATATATTTAGATTAATATAAGTAGATTCTTACCTGAGTTGGTAACTCTGAAATCAGTAAACTTGATGTTTTTAACTGCACCAAGGGCGCCATTAGGCCACTTTATATAAGCGGAAAAAAAAAGAAACTTATTAGTTATGATTGCAATTTTTTTTTTGTGGTTTTTATACTCACAGTCTTGATGCGTGCACCATTCTGGCAATTATCACAAGTAACATTCTGTACAAAAAGATTTGTGACATAATCAGGTTGACTTGGGATGTTACCAAGGGAGCCAACAGAAATACCGTGAGAACCATTACAATAAACATTCTGAATAAGAACATCAGAGGTATCTATAAACAAAGAATAACGTTATTAAATCAAACTTCCTCATTTATTTTATAAAATATTACTTACTTGTCTTGATAGAGACACAATCATCACCATTATTAACATAAGAATTCAAAATCTGAATATTTTGTGAGTTACTTGTATCCCAACCATCGGTATTATGAGGCTATATATATATAAATAAAGATCAATATCTAAGTATTCAAGTATCCAAATATGTAAAGTTAGTTATCAAAATTCTAGAGAACATTACCACAACTTGAGAACTATCCTCATCAATAAAGATATTATCAAACACGACATTCTTTGACTGGAAGACATAGTAATTCCAATTTGGAGAGTTCAAAAGACGCATATTACGGACATCAAGACCATCTACCATGAATGTCATCATGACAGGACGGTTTGCAGGGAGTGGATCCAAAACCCAATATTTCAAACCATTACCGTTAATCTCACCACCATTGACTTTTACATTTTGTCCACGGATAGTAAAGAAACTACTAACGTTTTGGACGGCACCTGGAATTGGGACAGTATTAAGGTAATCTAGATTGAAAGGGTAAACCAAGCGACTATCACTTTCAAATTCGATATCAACATTGGAAAGAGAAGGGGTGATAATGGTAGCACCTAATTGGTAGGTAAGTCCTTGGGAGAAGACAACACGTCCACCTGATTGACATTGAGTAAATGCATTCATGATGTTGGCAGAATCATCCTGACCATTGTGTTGGACAACACAGTCAAGACCCAAAGTAGATTTGGCTAATAGTAAACCAGCTAAAAGAAGAGCAGCTTTCATATTATAAATATATATATATATTTACTTCTTTTCGTTTAAATATATAAAGGTAATTGCTTTTTTGTTGAAGTTTGACTTTGTTTTAAAGTCTATTTAAACATTTCTTAAACATTTGTACACCCATTCTCATCTTAATTTCTTTCACTTACCGGGGTTTTTCCAGTTGAATAGATCAATTGATATTGCTCCTAATACCCGCACGTGATACAACATTGCATTACAACTAATTTGGTGATTTTTTCTTCCTCTTCTTCAATTGCTTAAATGCTATAATTTGAAATTGAGAAAGTGAATTAAAAACATTTTGAGATGAATTAAATTCATGTATAATCATTTTAAAAAGAATATAATTGTATATAGCTTTTATATATTCAATATTATAAACATCAGCAGTAGAGACAAATTTACAATTTTATAACTCATGGGAAATCCTTCAGCTTTCCATCTCTCGCTTTCATTTCATTCTATAATTGAAATAAGCAAAAACTCCGAAGCAAATGAAAGAGAGGCCGAGAAAAAAAAAAGAAATGTAATACCTCATGCCTATTAAGTATAAAATAGCGGCTCCATCTGGAGTACAGCTGATCGTTTATAAATGTACTAATATTCAAATGATTGTGAAACTAAATTTTAAAATTTATTATGTGCAATTGAGTACATTATATTCCTTACTGTGGTGTATTGTACACAATTGAGCATATTTTATTTCTTGCTTCAAGTGTTTGTATATAAAGAATGTTTGTCATGATATACACTTTGTATACATATATGTATATATATGTGTGTGTGTGTCTGTGTGCGTACATATATACCTGTATATAATATATGCCTATGGTGACTAAAAGGCATTAACAACACACACACACACACATATATATATATATATATAGCACCTTGCAGATGTGGGATATTAATATTATAATGAAAGAGCCGCGGTTACCAGGTGTATACAGTAATAATATTAAAAAAAGGAAATTCCTGTCTACAGTTATTTTTCTCCTTTTTTTCTCTTTTCTCTTTTCCTTTTCCCCAATGGTTTTGATGTTGCTTACATGGGGGGGGGAGCAAGCCTAAAAGATTAAATGTACCGAGGGATGGGGCTATCGAGATTTATTAACAAAAATGGAGATTGTAGTTCGCGGTCAGAGACAAGGGGAACGAAAGGGGCGAAGAAGAGAGTGGAGGGGTTTAACGGAGGCAATGCTTCATTCAGTTTAAATAAATAACAATGCTAATAAATAGTGCCCCTTTGAAAGCAATAGTAATTCTGGAAATTAATATAGCACCACACTTCGATATAAAGGATGATTTACTAGAACTAATATACATAATTGATTAAAATTCAAGCATGATTAATATCATTAATACTGTTCTCGAGTTAGCTAATTTTTCTTCTGCTTTCTCTTTTTCATACACATATAAAGTCTTTAATAAATACATACATAATTGAGAAAGGGGAGGAGAAGGAGGAGGGAGGGAGGGGAGGGCTATGTGTACATTTCAGTAGTATAGCGGATGTATTTTTCATTTTTTTTAAAAAAGGAAATTTGAGGTGCCATTAATTTAAATACTTTGGCCTATTCTCCTTAAACGATGTAAACGTTTTCTGCCTCCATTAAATACATGTATTTATGTACGCGTGTTTATATTTCTACTTCACATATGAATAGAAATTGAAATAAACCAACAAAATAATAGCTATTGGGCACATAGTGATAATACCATTGTTAATAAACTGTATTATTTCATATAGTAAATTTCAATCTTTCAGACTTCAAACATAATATCGAGAAGAGGTTCTATTGGTGCACAAAAAGTGGAGATTTATTACCCCGCTTTAGTGTTCGAATTCTTGACACTAAAAAATGGAGCTAGCCTTATGGTACGACCCTATGCTATTATATGACTCGATTATTAGTACTCTCACTCTAATTCGCTCTTTATAAGCATATATCTACTATATATATATCTATATATATATCTATATATATATCCATATCCATATCTATATATATATATATATATATATATATATATATATATTATATAA
>VCJA01004784.1:41216-51737 GCA_024139275.1 Backusella macrospora
AATTTTTTTTTAGAGTGACTCTAAGCTTAGAAAAGCCTTTTTTTATTTACTTATTTTTCTCTCTCGATAAGGTCGATGTAATTCTTAGAATTAACAACAAAAGACATAACGTATATTGTTTCTTAGTCTTGTAATAAAATTTGAAAAAAGGTGCTGTTTGCTCGTTTAGGTTTTATCATCTGCCAGTAATAATGCACGTCATTTGTGCTATTGTCAAGAAAAAAAGAAAAAAAGAACAATGATTTTCCTTCAATGTAAAAAAAAAAAAAGAAAACATTTGTTTCTATAGAATGAATTGATTTATTTTTCTGCTTAGAATTGCTTTTATATCGACTTTATACTAAAACCATGGAAAGAGAAGAACGAATGAAAGAAAGAAAGAGGATGGAAAAAAGAAAATTAAGACATCCAATTCCATTTTAATATATAATAAAAGGCTCGGACTCGCACACAGAAACTACCATGTAAAGCATTCATTTTTTATCGCTGCTGTATTTAAATTGAGCTGGTACAAATAATAGTACAACCCTAAAATATTACTACCTGTTCAAATCCGCCCTCCTTTTTTCTTTTCCTCTTCTTCCTTAAAAAATAAATTCCTTTTTTTTTTCTTTTTCTTTGTTTTCTTCAAAAGAAGCTGTAAAATAGAAAATAGAAGAAAAAAACTGGAGAAATGGATACAATATTAGAATATTCGGACGAATTCTTCTTCGATAGTCTGTACGCGAAAGTATGGCCCGCTTATACCCAGTCGTCAAATAATACCTTCTATGAGGTTGTCTCTTCATGGCCACGTGAAGAACCATTGAGAGTGTATGCTTCTGTTTACATCATCACTAGTGTGTTTGGCTGGTTACTTTACTTCATAGCAGCAACAGCTTCTTATTACCTTGTGTTTGATCACGATTACATGAAACATCCTAAGTATTTGAAGAATCAGATCTATTTGGAAATTGAATGTGCAGTGAGTGCCATTCCTTGGATGACACGTGCGTGAATACATATATATAAAGAAAATATATTACAAAGTAACTAAACTAAACCATTTTTATCATACAATAGTTTTGACTGTTCCATTTTTTGGTGGTGAAGTATTAGGTCAATCCATGTTATATGGTGGTATGCCTCAGACTACATTTGATTGGGTTTATCTTGTTTTATCCGTTCCTTCCTTTTTGTTTTTCACCGATTGTGGTATTTACTGGTTCCATCGTTGGATGCATCATCCTTCTGTCTACCAATACCTTCATAAACTTCATCACAAATGGATTATTCCTACCCCTTTTGCCTCTCATGCCTTTAACCCTTGTGATGGTTTCATTCAGTCCCTTCCTTACCATATATACGCTTTCATGATTCCTATGCACAAATACCTTTATATGGGTATGTTTGTTTTTGTTAACTGCTGGACTGTAATGATTCATGATGGTAAGTTGATTTGCTCTGGGAGGGAGAATATTTTTTATAGCTAAAAGAGAGAGAAAGAGAAAAGGAAGATTACTAAAATTGTATTAAAATGATGATGATGATGATGATGTTTAGGTGAATTTATTTCTCATTCTGAAATCATTAATACCAGCGCTCATCACTTTGTGCACCACGTTTATTTCAACTACAACTATGGTCAGTATTTCACTTTGTGGGACCGTCTTGGTAACTCTCATCGTCAACCTAATGATGAGCAATACGACAAGGAAAAGAGAGAGGATTACAAGACACAAGCTCGTCAAGCTCATGATGCTGAAAGAATTGAAGCTGAAGTTATGGGAACCAAAAAGTCAAAGAATGAGTAAATCTTTTCTTTTTTCCTTAAAAAAAAAGCAAAAAAAAAACTCTTTCTTCATTTGTTCTTTCTTAATAATATTTACACCTTCTCTTTTTTATACTATTGAGGTTGGTATAGACATATTTATATCCTCTCTCATTATTTATCTCTCCATCTTAGCCCTCCCCCACTTTTTAATTATACTTTTAATTTTCTTTTTTGCATATTTATTTTCTTTTAAACATCCTACTACTTCTTTCTTATATTAAAGAAATAATGAACATCTAAAATGATCACTTATCAGATCGTCTTTATATATATAGGATATATTTATTGGCTTTCATAACCTTTCCTAGCTCTTTTCTCTTCTCTCTTTCTTTTTTGTGTACTTCATCTACAAACTTTTCGAGCTTAGACTATATAGAATACGTTAGTGTACTATTGCTAAGATTAGTTTTGTTTACAACCAATACCTTTAAAAAACAAACTGTAATTTTCAGATTAAGAACGAATATGAGTGTCAATATTAAGTTTGGCTGAGTTTTTGGAATCAGTAAAGAAACCACTTTGCTGTATAAAGATAGCTTATGAATGACATGTTGAATATAGTAATCTCATTATAAAACTAAGGAGTTACAATGAAACGATAGAGATATAGAACACGTTGCTTTCGATTCTTGATTATCATGTGCCCTACATACAGGTAAAAGAACAGGTCTTAAGTCATTAAGTTGCTGCCCTGAAAGAGAATCAATATATCCGACCTTTTAACTAGTGCAGTATTATTGAATATAAATTAAACGTAGCTTATTCTGCCTGCCAAGACCTCAAAAAAACTAGATGTCGACTGGAGACCAGTTAAAGCAATGGCAAACATAGAGTTCAAAGACTACTAAAGAGTGCATGGCAGAGTCCGCATTTTTTTTAGCTCTGTGATTTCTCACAGAACCATAAGCCACCACCCCCGCTGACAGTTTCCTCTAAATCACTTCTTTTCGCCAAAGCCCATTTGAAATGCCCTTGCAAGCAAAGATACCTTGCTAATGTGTGACGAAAGATTTATTAAAGGAAAAAAAACTCTAGCTTTTGCATCTCCAACCGAGGTTTTTAAGTGCCCTTTTCAAAAATCAAAACCCCCGAATTTAAAAAGGGTGTCACCTTTTTACTCCCTTTTTAATTTTATTTTTGGCGGGACCGTCTTCAAACCCTTTTATTATTTTAAATGCCAGGAGAAACTTACAACGCTGAATATATTTCTCCTATTCTAGTTCTAAAGAAGCAAAGAGGTCTCTGTTATTTGCTGATGGGTTTTTATTTCGCTAAAGAGAAGGTTTCTTTTCATTTTCTTAGATAAATTTAAGCTCATTTGTGGTGTTAATGAGAAATCCACTCAATAATAATAATAATAATAGAACGAGTCTCGTATTAAACTTCTTCTTAAAATGGAGAGAGAGAGAGCCGGTCATCAATATATCCGATAATAATAAAAAATAACAAAACTTAGTTATAATAATAAAGGATAATGTAACTTGATCAGAGAAGGACTAATTCAAAAGATCAAAAGGATGATAAAAAGAAGGATAAAAGTTCGACTGGGAGATCAAATCTTTTGTGGTTTCTCTTAAAATAAAAACCTCGGTTGGAGATTCTCTCAGCGACCCAGTGTCAAAAGAGTTTGACGACGAGCCTGGCATGAAAATAAAAACTGTAACTGTTAAATTTTTAGTGCAACCCTGCATCTATAAAGCCATTTACATACTCTTGTGCTTCTCGTATTACTCAGCAACCTTCTAACTGTGACATTTCTGCCACGAGAACCTTCAAATGTTCTCTTGCAATTAAGTATAGTCATAACTGGAGATCCAAACCAAGAGTCAGTAATTACAGTTCTACCACTACCAAACTAAAGAAAAAAACGATACTATATAAATTTTACTCTAGGATCTGTTGATGCCGCTAATAATCTCAGAGACAATATAATGTCCTATCATGACACTATATCGATCGAGATATGGGAGATGCGTTTTCTTGGGGAGTTTTTTTTGGGAATATGTGAAGCGAATGCCTTCAGCCCTTTCCCGCCTTTTGGAAATGTTGGGAGCAAAAACGTCTTACATTAGTGGTCGTTCTTCATTTAATCAAATCGATTTTGTTTTAAATCCCAATTTCTTTACGGCCATATCCGCAATCTTCTTGTTTTCCGATTTAATACCATATGATAGTACTTCGCTATAGATGTAAATTAGATCCGTTTTAAAAGTGACAACAACATTGACAAAAGAAAAAAGGAAGAGGCTATACACATAACTAAATATTGATGTTACTATTATACAATAGTTTACATACATTCAGAACAAAAAGAAAAGAAGATCACTTTTATTTATTTTATATATATCATAAGCCGTTATTTTCTAATAATAGAAAAAGCACCATCACCAAAGTATTTTTCGTCAGCTTTCTTTGTCTTTTCAAAGGCAGCAGTAGGGTCAATAAGTTCCATACTCTGAGCAGGGGTAAATGCCAATGATGAGGCCAAACCTGAAGTGGCTGTGCCTGATATACGATTACTAAAACTCTTCATTTTTGGTGCTTTAACTATTCATATATAAAGAAAGATACATGTTTACTACTTGATTACTATCACAACATTTTATATTATATTATAGATAGATGGATATATATTTTTTACCTTTATTTCTTTGATCTGAAACAGATGCTCTGATTTTACCAATCTGTTTAGCAGCCATACCCAATCCTTCTGTTTCATCTCCATAACCTACTTCTTCTTCTGCTTCACCAAATGCCATTCTGTTACGAGCTGCACGTAACTCTGTCATGGCGTAAGCTTCTTTTTGTCGTCTCACTCTAATATTATACAGAACATATATAGACAGTTATTAAAGTTTGGCTTCACAACTCTACAATTTTTTTACTACAGCAGCAGATAATCTCCTCCTCCACTCTTTCTCTCTCTCTCTCTCTCTCTCTTTCTTACCTTTTACCACCTCTTCTCTTCTTTGGACCTTCATCAGGTACAGGCAGTGCCTTTATTACCTTTGAAGGTGGAGCCTCTTGTAATTTTTCCATCTTTGCATCAATCTCGTCCCTCATCTTTTTACCTTGCGATCCATCCGGTGATGAATGACTGAAATCGATACGAGCAGCTAAAGTGGCTTTTGCTGAAATTATCTTGACTGCTTTTTGGCGAAGATCTTGTGGTATAGAGGTGACAACATCAGAGTAAAAGATGAAACCGGTATGTTTATTCATACTTGCATTTGAAAATCCTGTATTTGTCTTTCTATTGTTTCCAAGTACCTGCGATATATATAAATATATATTTGTTATTATTAATACATTATTCAACGCTTTTACGTGTATATACTTATATATATCACGTCTCTCCAAATAGCAATAAGAACATACCTGAACATTACATGATGGAATCTTTAAAAATGCAGCCAAACCACCCGCAGCCGTCAATAATTTTGCAGCTGTTGAAGTACCTACAATATTGGACAAGTTTGGAGCAATGACAGTCATACGTGATTCTACATAGTTCATGATTTTCTTTCTTGCAGCGTCGAGATCTAATGCCATGTCACATGCTTCTTCTATAATCTCCCATTCCTCTTGAGTTAATTGACGTCCACTTGTGGTGGATCCCGTCACGGTAATGACCATGACAGTAGCCGAAGGCAAAAATGAACGAAGATCGACTCCTGTGATGTCCATGTTGTTTCCAATTGCATTAACGGTACGTGCATAATCAAGTGGATTATATACAAGCGATTCAAGCTCGGGAAACTTTGCAGCATAATGATCGCGAATGAACTGAAAAAAAAAGAGAGAGAGAAAGACATTATGGGTGAGAGATCAAGATCTTTTTATCATTAATTATTGTTATTATTGTTATTATTATTATTGATTTATAATTCTTACCTTGTGAACATTTAAAATTTCATTGTCAATGTCGACTGTCATGCTGTTTGATAGTACAATTAATTGATATTCTTCATCTTCTTCAGTTGGTCCAATCACATCAGCGGCAGTACGATTCTTTTCTTTAAAGAAATCAATTTTCTAAGTGATTGATCCATTAGTAAAAAGTTGTTACTACGTTTCTTTCTCATAACAATAATAGTAGCTTACTTTAAGAACATTTTGTGTTTGCTCGCTATTTAAAAGTTTTGAGACTTTTGTTATTCTAGTCTTTCCATTGTCTTTCTTCTCTTCTTGAGGCTCATCGGTCTCCATCTTGGCAACCTCTGAATCTTTTTCTTCTTCTTGTTCTAAATCCGATCCTTGTTCTTGCTCCTTTTCCATTTCTTCATTTTCTTCTTCTTCTTCTTCTTCTTCTCCTTCGGAGAAGTCAAGATCGGCAGCTAATTCATCGGCTAATGTAGACATTGTTTGTTTTTCTATAAATGTGAAGTTTTGATTATTTAAAAGAAAAGAAATCAACTTTTTTTTTTTTTTGTTGATATTGTTTTAAACACCGATATAGTTCTGGCATTTTGACTATTTATTTTTGGGCACAAACAGAGGTATATCAAGAATGATATTGAATCAATAATTATTATATCTCTTATTAAATTAACTGAGAGTAAATAGTGTATAACAGAAGAAAAAGGGTAAACTACGTGTATCCTCTTTGCTCGAGATATTCTAAATTTATGATAAATAGGATCTATTTAAATATTTGGACATGCACCCTTTTTACTATTATTACTCATTGGGTTGGAAAATATAAGGATATTAAGCACTCCTTAGCCCATTTCACCTCTCATTAGCCATTTTCTCATTAATTATTCAACTTTTATCATTAACTTGAAAAAGAGAGTATAAAATATGCATCATTTATTTATTTATAAAAAAAGAGAGAAAGCCAGTATTTTTATATATAAATGAACTATATTTATATACAATAAAATCATGTGGGTACCTAAAAAAAGATGTTGGTGTTAGAGCAAGAAGAAATCTTACTATTTTGTAAACAAATAAAAGATTTAAAGCAACAATAAATCATTATTATAATTCAAATAGAATAATAGTAGTATAAACCGTTTAAATCTGACACAATTTAATTCTCAGGAACAGGAGAAAGTGATTTCTACGTTGATTTTGATACTTACCTTTATAAACACACACTCAGATACACTCACACATGCATCTCACTCAGGCAGTATCGAGTTCAAGTACACTAAAATAGAATCAATCAATCGGAATATCAGGTTATAGCAAATAGTATTATATAAACATAAAATATACAACTTTGTGGTTTTTATTATTTAATGCATTATGCTAATCCTTTGAAACTCTTTGGAATCGCAACTAGTTTCATATATATAAATAAACGTGTATTAAAATATAAAAATAAATGTTAAAGAGTAGAGCCTAATTGATAATTTAAGTGTATTACTCTAGAGTATAACCTTCTCTATTTCTCTTTCAAACCAAGGTAAACTCATTATATACAAAGATCATAGATAAAGGGAGGAGAAATGTAGGGAATAAAAAAACATTTGACGGATGTTCACGTGATGTTATAATTCCCTTTCCCTCTCACCTCTCTTTTTTTTTTTGAGATGCATTTTCGATCATTGATACCTATTAAAATGAAACAGGAGAGAGTGTAATGATATATATACATAGTTCATTCCAAGCTATTTTAATAGTAAAATAAGCCAAAACATATTTCAAAATGCTTTAGTCGATTGAATATATAAATAGAGTTTTTTCTGGACATCGTGTGAACAGTGCACCAATAGTATAGCGACAGTTATCAGCATAAATAAATCTCGCTTGGTTGTACAGAACCAATAAATTTTTTTTATCCCTTTCTATAAAGTTGGTTATATAAAAATAAACTCACTATATATAAATACGGTGTTATTATTATCCGAAACTGCACCAATGATGACGTGCTGCTGTCTTTTTTTTTGGGTGCAATGCAAAGAAATATAGATTTGCTCATTTGTCTTCTCTCTCTCTCTCTCTCTCTTATTCCCTTATTTTCGTTCCATCTTCTTTTCTTCTTAATTATTATTTTTCGTAATAATATTTGTAAAAATAAATAAAAAAGATATTATTTACGCAATAAAAAAGAAGATACCCTTTTATTCATTATAAATCACTTTGCTTCAAACAAATACCAAAAACAAAAACAGACACTTATCAGCCTTGTTTTTTTATAACAACAATTTAGATGATGACACATTATAAAATCAAACGTGAAAATATAAAATCAACTTACATGCACCCAAATAAAGTCGACAAAGCAGGACGTACCAAAATTTTTTCATCTACCAGCTCGGGACGACTTGAGAAAGTAAAAGAATTGATTAAAAATGGAGCAGATGTCAATCATCGAGACAACGCCGGTTGGTGTCCTCTTCACGAAGCAGCAATCAAAGGACAGTGTGAGATTGCACGACATCTGATCCAATCCGGTGCTTTGATCAATATAAGAGGATGTGAAGGAGACACACCACTTCATGATGCTTGCGTATCTGGTTTTCCAGATTGCGTCCAGCTTTTGGTTGATTCGGGTGCCGATGTTTATGCACTCAATTCAAGAAAGCAAAAACCAATCGACCTCTGTGATAATACTGAATGTATCAAAATATTGAAAGCAAAGATGGAAAGATTAGATGACTTGGCATCGAAAGATGATCTAGGACGAACCCGCCTGCACCATGCCTGTTCAATCGGAGACCACGACGAGGCTTTACTTCTACTTGATCAAGGTGCTGACACCAATGCCCGAGATCACTGCGAGTGGACACCACTTCATTGTGCAGTCGAAAAAGGACATCTTTCACTTGTCCGACTCTTGATAAAACGCGGTGCAGACATAAACGGTCCCGGATGTAAAGGCGGTCTCAGTGTTCTTCACATTGCCTGTCAGAAAGAACATGAAACGATTGTACAATATCTAGTCGAATCGGGCGCGGACGTGCATGCCGAGGATGACCACGATCTCACACCTTACCGATTCTCTCATTCAGCAGCTATTCGCCAAATTATCACCTCGCGTATTGATGAACTGCGCAAGCAGCGTGCAAAAACAGAGGCTATCGATGAAGCCACCTTCCAGTCCAACACGCAACAGCGACGTCATACAACCACATCAAATGATACACTTTCTCGAGAGGAACGAAAAATACAAGCCATTATGAAATCATTTGAAAAGGCAGAAAAGAAACGAGCGAGAAAAGCAGCAGATGAACATCCCGGAGCATCACCTCGACAAAAGCAAAGATCTGTTGTTTCATCTTCTTGTTCTTCAAGAGAAGGTTCCACAGAAAGAATCCTATCGTCGTCGTCTAAAAAACAACAACAAATAGACACTAGTGGTATTAGCAATAACAATACTTGTATTAAGCCTATTAGCCTCGATCCCTTTAAAAAAGATACCAGCGGACGTACTCAACTTCATAAATGGACAATTCGAGGCAACCCTGAAATCATACAAGACCTGCTAAAAAAAGGTGCCAACCCTTGTGAGCGTGACAATGCCGGTTACACACCGCTCCATGAGGCTGCCCTACATGGAAAGACGGAAATAGTAAAGATTTTATTAGAACATAATGCCGATGTCAATTGTAAAAGCGCTGACCTTGATACCTCTCTACATGATGCTACAGAAAATGGATACTCACATGTTGTTGAGTTACTCTTGAAATATGGTGCACATACAGAAACAAAAAATTCAAAAGGAATGACTCCTCTAGATATCGCTATTCAAATAAATAATCATGAAATACAAGAACTATTAAAAAAACACACAGGTAATAATAATAAACAAATAAGCTTATGTTTTTTATTTACTTATTTATTGTAAACTATACATATCTTGTAACTTTTAGAATTAGAGAAAAAAAAGCATAAATTAAATCTATCAGAAGCAAAAGCGCATGCACGTCAGCACCTTCCCAAGAAAAGTATAATACAACCTCTATCAATACCAAACTCACCTCCAGAGCAGTGGCATGATTTTGTCGGACCGTATTTAAAAAAAAAGGAAGCACAATTCTTACCACTTTATACCATTCAACGTTTAAATGATAGTCAACTCTATGTAGTCGATCTTCAACTATCGTTAATACTCGGACTCAATACAAATGAATTTTATCAACATTATAACAATAATACAGTTCACTTTCCACGATACCCTATTGATGATATACAAGAAAAGTTGAGATTATGGTCACCTCTCTCTGCCATGCTTTGTAACTCAAACGAACGTGAATTAGAAAAATCACGCTTCTTATCTAGTACCCTTTATTATCTACCATTGGATAAGATAATGTCACTCATTCACCGTGATTATAGTCATTTAAGTCATAACGTCATCACAATTGCTTTGGATATGGGTTATCATCAGCGACAAGACCAACCTGTCAAACTACCACCAAAGTTCGCCATGAAGATGCAAAAATCCCGAGTGTTGAAATTTGACAACAGGGCCTAAAAAAAATACATTGTATTATATTGTATTATCTTTCTTATCTTTCATTCTTGAATAAATGTCCATATTACAAGGTTCATTCCTTTCTTAAAAAAAATAATACACATAATAAATAAATATAAAAAGTGTTTGATGTTATGTTTATTTTACTTTTTTTTTTTTTAATTGTACAAAATTAGACTTAGAACTTGAAAACATTTTCTTTGGCATAACCCAATCTACGATTAAGAAAAAAAAAGAGATAAGTAAGGTAAAACTACCAAAAAAAAAAAAAAAAAATTAC
>VCJA01004794.1:11086-35554 GCA_024139275.1 Backusella macrospora
ACAATAAATAGGAATGGAACAGAGATTGCATGTCAATACTATCCTTTTGAAAACACATTCTCAAGGTTTTTTTTGACGCTGAGTTCGTGGTTTGTGTAAGATTTACTCTCTGTTAAATTGTGGCTATTTGATTACAGTCAGCACATCAATCAATTTGGTATTCTCTTCGTCATTATCATTATAATCTTCTTCATATGATTTGCTGTCACTTTCTTTTTATCCTTTTCTTCACCACCATCGACATCATCTTCAGTTCAATGGTAATTTATATTTCGCTCTGTTTTTGTTCTCTTTTTACATTTAACTATACCATAATTTCTTTTATCTAAATACAGGATAAATTAATATCTTTTTCTTTTTGGGGGAAGTTTTATAAAAACATATCAAACGTGTTCCTGAAGATATTTTCTCTGTTGCTCTGGTATTCTTCTTATTGCTACGGTGAAGCTGAATCTTACAATTTTTCTTGGTTTTTATGATTTTCTTGTTGTTTGTTGTATATGGTTGGCTTCTTTATTGTAGTCATGATGTTATCGTATAGGAACATAACAATTATTATAGTGTTAAGTTGAGGTTTGTAGAATAAAAATTTTACGTGTATTTTGAATTTAAGTTGAAAATATAAAGTGTGAAGTAGATAAGTATGATAAGAAGCGGAGGGCTTAGTTCGACTTAATAAAAACATAATAATAAATCAAGAAATGTTTGTAGTGAGCACCAGGTTGTGAGTAACCAACTTATTTATAATTCTTAAATAATATTAAAATGTAATTCTATAAGATCTGATCAATCTACTACATATAAATAGAGACTAGTAGCAAGATTATAATATATATGACAATGAGGATAAATTAATATAAATATATATGTAATTCTCCTTAAGTCAAATTAAGATTACTACCAAGAGCAAAAAGGTGATAATATAAAAGATATAATAGAGAGAAAGAAGGAACAAAGCCCTTTAAAATATTTGTGAGCAAGGTAAACTACCAAAATTAACCCTTTTTATTTAATAAATTTTCAGGGTTTATATAGTTTTTTTTTTATCTTATTTTTAATAGCCACGATGACTAATATGTAGCAATAGTTATTATATAATATATTACAGTTGTAGTTGTATAATTGCATTTGATCAGTCAAGTCTTAATATCTAAAATATATTTTATAGTATAGACAATTTTAAGAACTCGAGGATATTCTATCCTTAAAAAAAAAAAACTTTTGCATAAATACTTTTAAGTCATATGCTGTCATGGATACCATAAAACAGAAAGAATAAAATAATGAATGAAAAAAAAATGATTTAGAAAAGTAAGGAATCGATAAGTGAGAAGTAGTAAACAGAAGGAAGCCAGAAAAACAGAGCGAAAAATTGAACCGGAAAAACAAAGAGAAATAGCAACAATAAAAAAAGAAAAGGTTAGTTAGGTAAAATAAAGATAGCACAGCGATAATAGGCCGTGAATATATGATTGTTACAAACCATAAAGTCTTTGTTTTTCTAGGCAGTTGATATATCTATAAACCTCCCTCCGCCACAAACGTCAGTGCACAAAAGTCTTATTTTATACCAAATTAAAAAGGAAAAAGGGGAGGGGGTTTAAAGTGATTATTTAGTGCATATCCATATAGCTTCTAACAAATAGTTTAGTATTTCAATCGATGTCAACAAAAGTCATTTCACTTGCTTGGTCTTTTTGTAGAAAGAATTCTACATTTTACCAATTTGCATCCGCGCCAGAGTATCACAAGATGTCCCCTTTAGTATTTTCTCTTGCTCCTGATGGTTTTCTCAATAATTTAAAAATACAGTATAGTTTTTTTTTTTAAAGATTACACAGTATTTCTTAAGAAAATGAGTAAAAATTTCAAGTTATTGAGAAGAAGAAAAAAAAGATTCAAAGATGAATGAGAAAACCATCAGACATGAGTAAAAAAAATGCTTGAGGAGTCATCTCGTGATACTTTGACAAGGGCAATATTTGGTAATATATAATCACTGTGATTATCATAAATGACGTAGAAGTAGCTTTTTATTTAAATCGCTTGAGTTGACACCTATAGATTACTCGAAATAGCATAGACGAGCGAGACACATAAATCGTGAAAATAATTCACAAGACAGCCATGAAATTTGCCATTAAAAAATAAACGCACCAACTCGTTTGTATATAATATAGCAATCCATGTATCGAATTAAGACCCTTAAAGTGTGTTAAAATACCTCGATTATTCAATCATGCAGTTTCAATCGAAAAATTAGTTTGAGGATTTTCCGGTAATTATGTTCAGAATTCAGTTTTTAATCATACAATGCTCATTGCACTACAGTCTTCAAATAATAAAAGTGTTATTTAATACAATTAAAAGTAAAAAAGAACCATTTTGCACTTTGAAAAAGACTGGGTTGTGTAGCATGCACTGAATGAATTGGCACTTTGGTTGAGGGCAGATTTGGTAGCGTGTTCTAAGTGAGTTGGCACTTTGGCAAATGATCGATTTGTTAGAATGCACTGAATGAGTGTTAGTATTTTGGCAAAAGCTGAATTTGGGAATAAATTCCGGTTGAGTTGGCATACGCCAAATTTGTATTTGATAACTGCTTTGAACGATTGTATACTGGTTTATTTCTCAATATTATATAATATCAACATCTATTCTGATATGAATCCATTAATCTTATTTGACAATACCTGTGTCTATTGTGATTCTTTCTTATTCGTTGAAATATGTCGTTATGTTTATACATACAGCCAGGTGTTCCTTTTTTTTTTTCTTGATCCCCTGCTTTTCTAAATAACTTTATCAAAATAATTATCAATAATTTGAATTTTTTTCTCAATTTCTTGAAATAAACAGTAACATATGAGCCTCACACATACTTAAAAAAAAACAACAGCTGTTTCTGAAGTTTAATGTTTTTTTTTTCTTCAGACTGTTTCAAGCCTTCTTCCTCTTAACTGAATAAATAATATGAGCCATTTGTTTACAGAAAAGACTTTTGGTCATTTAACTTATTGTGACTATTGCAAGCAACTGCTTTGGGGGATTGTCAAACAAGGTCTGGAATGCTCAGGTAACTAGAACCCTCTTTTCCTTTTTCTTTCCTTACACTAGTGTTACTTTACTAATTCATAAAAAAAGAATGTAATTATAAATGCCATCGCAAATGTAAAGCTTCTGCAACAACTTGTCCTGCAGCAGTTACACCACGATTTTTAGACGACGACAGTACCAAAAGTTCGCGCGCAGTGAATTACCTTCGGTCCTTACAACAGCAACAGTCACTTGAAGGCTCAGCGAGTCTTGAAGAAGCAATGCCGAGATTACAAACCAATTCAGTACAGAGTAATAAGGATTTTAAAATAACAGCAGCGAATCAGTCAGATCAAGAGTCAATGCTTGAGTACATTCAGGCGATTGTCTCTTCTGACAAACTTCATACTATCCTGGCCACTGCAGCCACAAACGAGGAAGACCCAATTAATGCCTATCTGGCCAATCAACCCCCACTGAATCCACAACTTACTGCTAAAAGTTTCACAAGATTTGTATCACGTTGTGGACCTGTATTTGCCTTTCGCAATAAACTACTGTTACTTTTAAGCTGGGAGAATCCAGTGGATACTCTTCTTGCCCTTATTATATACTGTTTAGTTTGTAAGATTTTTTTGTTTTGTTTTATATATTTTGTTTTATTAATCATTATTTAATTTAATATAACAGGTATTTATCCAAAGTTACTACTATTCGCGCCTCAATCTATTCTCATCTATACTATAATTGCAAGTTACCCAAAAAAAGATATACTTTCGCCATTTCAAAAGCATAAAGACAACAAAAACAGCGATAATAAAAAAAACAAAAAGGAGCAACCTTCTTCTATTTTTTCACCATCACCATCACCATCACCAGCAGCAGCAACAGTATCATCTACACACAATATCAAAGAGAAAAAAACTTTAGATCCTATCAAATCGACTAGTAGTAATGATACATCAAACTCCAGTCAAAATAGTAATACTAAAAAAACAAGTACGAGCGCTGGTAATAGTATTGGTGCTGGTGCTGCCAGTTCCTTGTTTACATTCAACATATCAAATCTATTCCAACCTGCATCTGACGAATCATCACCAGAATATGTAAGAAACCTTCAGAACATTCAGAATACCATGAGCGAGTTTAGCGATGCCTATGATTGGATCGTATCAAAAAGTGTTTACTTTAATTGGTCAAACGAGGTCGAAACTATGAGAATACTCCAATTGATCATGATCTACTCTCTTTTATTGATGGTGATTGTTTATGCTATTCCATTGAATATAATTTGCTTGATCACAGGTGTTTCTGTCTTTTTGATCAATACACAATCCGCTAAATATGTTATTAGAGAATTAAAACCGTATCTGATTCAGTCCAGTAAGAGGAAGATACAGGGATTGAAAGAATGGTATGATAACTTGGAAAAAAAACTGGAAAATATGGAGGGACTGGAAGAGATTACTGTTTATGAAAATCAAAGATGGTGGCCAATGGAAGGCTATTTACACAAGGTAAATTGTTTATTTGTTATGGTTGAACTTTGGCATTAGCACATTATATCATATCATATCATATCATTTTATATTATACTAAATATATATAAAAAGATGCTGAAAGACGATAGAACAGCTTGGTCTAACTTTACTGGAACAGTTGATATGCCACTCATAACAGAAATACCACCTCCACAAGGTTATGAATGGCAAGAAAACTCTGAATGGAATTTGGATAAAACAGGCCCTTGGATTGATGACTATCTTGGAATAGAGGTATTTACTTTGTTGGATTTCAATAAGAATAATGACTAACCCAATTATCTCGTTCTCCTATCTTTAGATTACCCTTTCACCTGATGATAATGGCTGGATTTACTGTGATACAAACTGGAACATCTCTTCTCCACAGGTTGAACCGGTCGATAATGGAAAAGAACAACATGAAGGAACAGTGACAAGAATGCGATGCTGGATTCGTAAATGTGATAAAATACATTAAACTATTTTCAAAAAAAAGAGCAACACATGACAAAAAAAAAAATTGATGTTAAATATCTACATCTTTTATTGATAAAATATAATATATAAAAATAGTTTTTTTTTTTTAAGAGATAAATATATATAATAAAACTAAACTAAACTAAGCTAAGCTAATCATGATGTCTAATGACAGGTCTCTTTAATATTTCAACTTGGACCAATTCAATTGTAGGCTCAGGAGCATCTTTGCCATCCCAGTTTTTGACCATGGTTTCATGTTCAGTATAAGATTGAATAGTTTCACCAAGGATATCCAAGCCATCAACCTTGATATCGACCTCAGTTACTGACTTGATATCTACTTGTTGACGAGTACCTTGGATTTCTTCTTCACGTTGAAGCATGATAGTATGACAACCTTGTTTCTTAGCAGCAGAAAGAAGTTGGATATTAGAAGAAACAATGGCCAATTCTCTGGCATTCTTCAAACCAAGTAATTTGATCGTTCCATCTACGACGGTTTCAGAAGTACTAGTATTTGTAGCTTGAGATTCAAACATATCATAAGAGAATTGAGCATTCCAGCATAGACAACCATGTTGAGCCAAATCAATCATAGAACGAGTTGAAAAAGAATCAGAAATTGCAACAGTTGTATATTTTTTAGAGATCTGATTCTTGATACGACGGATACCAATGTTTGCATCTTCATACACGTCTAGTGTTCTCCAGGCGTTACACAATTCTTCAATCTCAGATTCGGTCAAGTGTTCTTTGACGTAGAACATAGTCAAAATATGAACAAGGGCCTCATGGAGTGCAATATCGTCTGATATTGGGCGTCTCTGAGCAAAATTCTTCTCTCTGACTTCGATAAATGCACCATACCAGTCATTGATGAGTTGGTTAAAGTTGAGACCGCTGAGAACAACATCATTTTTGGGAGTGATGATCTTCTTCCATACTTGATAGAGCGTCTTGCGATAATCGGCAACGGTACCAACAATGTCGAATGCAAATGCACGTACCGACTTGAAAGTCTCTGGGATTTTAGGAGTCTCGGACCAGACAACAACCTTGCCTTCAAAAGCAGAACTGACGGAGATATCTATGGAATGATCCAAAGTATGGTAGACACGTTGTTTAGTACGATTAATGATAGATTCTACTTTTCGGACAATGACGTCAATATCCTCTACTTCAATTCGGACGATAACTTCACGAATAACAGATATTTGAAGAATAAGGGTGGCCTTGATACTTTCAATACAGTCCAGAGTTTGCTTGATAGAGTTGAGAACCAAGGTCTGGGATTCGGCTTCCATGTGGACAGTTGTAGATGTTTTACTAGTAGTAGCAGTGAACTTTTGCTTGGTTTCCTGAATTAAAACTTCCAAATCCTTTTCAGCCTTCTCAAGTCTAGCAAGAATATCCTTACGAACACTACCAGAGCTTTCATGAATAATCTTTGTAATGTTTTCTGAGATAACAACAAGGAAATTGGTGATCTCAGTCTTGCTTTCCTGGGCGGCAACAGTCATCTCGAGACGTACACGTTCCTTGGTCTGTTCGCGAGTTTCTTTGGTAACTTCAATAATGACTTCTGTATTTCGGGATTCAATCACAGTGATATTCCTTGACTTATCTTCAGATTTTGTAGTTTGCTGCTGCTGCTGCTTGGTTTCTTCGGTCACAATAGATGTTCCACAATGAATATCAAGAGCATGTCCGATTTGTTGCTTCGTAGCAAATACATGATTTTCAATCTGGGTAGATATATCAATGGCACTAGATGAATTCTGGCTAACAATCTGAGTGATCTGGCTGGATTGAGAGATAGCAGTTGTCTTGATCCACTCCAAAGTGCTTTCAAAAGTACGCTGGGTTTCAAAAGTGGTACTACTGCTAGATGTAGTGCTTGAGTACTGTTTGTTGATCTGACCAAGTGTAACTTCTAATTCTGACTGAGCCTTCTCTACGATCTTGGAAACTTCGGTAGAGCTTCCACCTCTCTTAGTACAGATGATAACCTGTTCACTAAGAGAAGAGAACCATTTTTCTACAGTAACCTTGACTTCTTGAACAGATGTTTTCTTTACAGTTTGAACAGTAGTAGATTGAATCTGTTGATTGTTTTTGTTGAAGCCAATAGCAACGGCAGCTGCACTTGCAATAGCAGCAGATCCTAGAGCAGCCTTTTCAAGTTTATCCTTATAAGAATCGAATATGGACTTCTTAGTGTTCTTTGTGGTAGTCTGCTTTTCGGTTCCAGTAATATGTTCAACAGAAGTGATCTTCTCCACAGCCTGGTAGTGATTCTTGACATCATGGACCAGCTTTGTTTGTGCGGTTGCAAGAGCAGTGGAAATGGTTTCCTTACTACAAGATGATCCTTGAACTGTTTTCTTGATAACATCGAGTTGAGATTGGGCACTTGATTTGATGTTACTATAGAATATATCGAGATGATGGGCATTAGAAACCTCTTCAGTAGTAGTGGTCGTAGATGTTCTTCCTGTAACTACTGTTTGCTCTTGAAGCTTGGTAATCTTTGTATTTAATTCAGCTTCAGCTTCAGAAATCATGGTGGTAACCTTGACCTTGGTTTCTTCCTCTGAGAGATCACCAGATTCCAGTAGTTTGTTGATATTGGACATGACCTTAGAATACCAATTCTGAATAGTATAAGTAGTTTCTTCAGCAGTCTTCTCAACAGAGGTGACTATAATTTTTAACAGTATAGATAATTAGCTTTTCTTTTTCTTTTTTCATGTTGTGAAATATTTTTATACTTACGACCAGCAGTAATCGCTGTTGCAACTGAAACAAACTCATAATCAATCTTCTCCTTCGAACCCTTACACACATTCAACACCTTCTCACACGCCTCCTTGGAATCAATTCTTGAAGTCGAAACAGCATCTACAGTTACAGTCTTTACTTCGGTGATTTGCTTGTTTACATTGGTACGGATACCATAAAGAGCCTTCTCAACCTCGATACGAGACTTCTCGTCAAACTCACTAACGTTGGTAGCCTTAGTAAAGACTTCAGATACTTCGGTTTCAGTGGATTCAATCATTCTGGTAACATCTTCCTTCACATTGGTACCTCCTTGTCTGATGCGGGACACAATCTTCTCAGAGAGGGCAACAAACATGGCAATGGTAGTAACACGAGTTTCTTGGATTACAGAGTAAGAAGTCTTGGTTTTTTCAACAGTATTAATCACATTTCCGCATGTAGACTCCTGAACAACTTTCTCTTCTGTCTTCTTCTGTGTTTCTACTGCTTCGGTCATATTCTTTTGGAATTTGACAGTCGATTTAAGCTCATCAAAGGTGACATCAATCTGATTGCTTGATGCAGTAGAAAGTGCTTTCAATTGACTTGAAAGATCAGTCTTGCTAGAAGAAGCACTGATACCAATTTCTTGAATTTTGAGAGCCTGGTTTTGACAAACGGAAACAGCCCAATCGATCTTGCTAAAGTATTGTTCTTTATCAGTAGTAGAAACGAAGTAGGCTTCGGCTCCCCTCTTGGATGTCTCAGAAAGGGTGACAATCTTCTTTCGATGAGTTTCAACAATTTCAACAATCTCTTGGCTGCTTGCACCTCTTACAGAAGCTTCAGATACCTGTTGGATAAGAGAACTGTGCCATTGGGCGAAAGCAAACTTGTTACTTTCCACCGCAGTAACAACATTATCATACTTGAAAACGATAACAGGTAATTCAGAGAAGGATGATGAAGAAGAAGAGTGGGCATCTTGTTTGTGCTTGGCTTCCTGCTTTTCTTCGTACTTCTTTTCTTCATGCTTCTTATAAGCAAAGACAGAGCCTGCAAGACCAGCACCAACAGCGAGAGAACCAGCGATAATTTTACTAATATTCGATTGTTTATCTTCAGCTATATAATTAAGAGTTGGTATTAGTATTAATAATCTATAAATTATAAATAGAAGTAGAAAAATTGTAACATACCCTTTTCAGCCTTCTTTGTTTCACGAGTAATCACTTGAGTTTCTTCTTTACGATCAAAATCAATATCTTGCTCATCAATAATAAAGGTATCTTCATCTTTAATATCAATTTGAAGGACAGAACCGGAGCTTGTAGTGTTATTACCTTGAGAAGTATGCGCTTGTTGAGTGATGACGACAGAGGATCCCATAACCGTATTGATGCGCTCAGCAGAAGACATTGTCAATTGGGTTAGTTCGAGTTCCAAGCGTTCAAATCTACCTGTGGTATGAGCCTTGACTGCAATTGATTTGGCCTCATAAATTTCCTTCAATATAGTAGTACGGACAGTTTCGAGACTTTCTTCGTAGTGCTTACAAGCATATTCATAAGTTTCTTGATCAATGTTCTCATGAGATAGACGTTTCTTGAAGTCAGTGCGAGCAGTAGAAATCATTTCATTGATTTCTTTCTGAGCATTTTGAGAAATAGATTCAATATCCTTCATAACACGGGAGCCCTTCTTATTGACGGTAGTAATGATGCTCTTTGTATATAGTTCAAACCATTTAGAGATGACACGACTGTTTTCTTGAACATCAACAGACCATTTTCCTGTAGCGGCTGCCTCTTCATGCTTCTCCTCAATCTTCTGGGAATCATGTATGGCAATATCAGTTGTAACACGACCAATGACAACAGCCGTTGCACCGGTAATAGCATGCTGAATCTTCTCACCAGAAGACTCAATGAAAGTAGAGACCTTGTTCTTGATATCTCTGCTTGTGGTTGATTTGGTAACAGATTCAATACTGACTTGTTCAATTTTCTTTACATCAGTGGAGAAAGTATTCTTTACAAAATCTAGAGATGCCAAAAGTTCCTCCTCTTTGGATTTGCTAATCTTCTTAACAGAGTTACAGTTGGTCGAAACCTTTGTCTTTGCCTCCATAATCACACGATCAATTTCAGCTGTAGATTCTTGGATAAGAGCACGGATTCTTTCCTCCTTGTTGATAATGGTGGTATCAACAATGATGATATTAATCTCCTCGTTCAGCTTTTGATGCCAAGAAGAAACCTTCAACTTAACTTCTTCGACAGTGTCGATGATTATCACGGTAGATTCAGTGTTGGTCTCTTCAATTTGAATAACATCAATAGATCTTTGACGGGCAATATTCAGTGTTTGTGAAATTTCGGTCTTGAAACTCTCTAATACAATATAAAGTGATTTCTTCAAGTCATGTTCAGATTTAATCTTCTTGGTTATCTGTTGAATCTCTTCAATCTTGGTCTCCAGGATAACCTGAGCCTCCTTGAAGCAATTCTTCGAGTTAGACACAAGTCTATCAAAGGTTCTGTCCTTCTCATATTCACCAGATAAGGAAATGATCTTGGATGTAGCTTGCTTGATAGTTTGCTTGTAGACAGTCTGGTGCTTTTCGATAACCTTTGAAATTTCCTTTTCCACATGAGAGTCATATTGGTGAGTGACAATAGAGACCTCAGCAATAAGATCGGTAAAGTCTTGGACTAAGTTAGTTTTGGTTTCAGAAAGAATTAAGGTAACAGATTTCTTCAAGTCAACACAATAACCTTTACGAGAAACAGCAGAATTCTTGGAAGAATTAATCTTTTCACTATTGATCTGGTGCTCTACTTTGGTAATATTTTGATAATTCTTGGTACTGCTACTGCTAGTTTGAGAAACTAACTTGAAACGACGGATTTCAGAACTGACCTGTTCTTGAGTAGCAATAACAATTGGACGCATCTGTTCAATGCCACCAGTATTGGATGAAGCAGATGAAGCAGACTGAAGAGCAATGGTTTTAATCTGGTAAGTATTTTGGATCACCAAATTTTTAGTCCATTCAATGAAAGAGCGATACTGCTGAACTGAAGAAATTTCAGCTACATGCAAGTGAGCATTATTACTGACAGTGGAAAGTGTTTCAGTAATATTTTTGGTAGCCTTATGAACAATAATTTCAATATCAGTGCTGGCACTAGAACCACCTTTCTTTGCACGCTTGGAAACTTCAGTAATGAGAGATTCATACCATTGACTGACAATGACATTAACATCATATGTAGTACTGATATCTACTTTACTAACGGAAACTTGGGAAGTGTTCTTCTTTGCTGATTCAGTATCGGATCCGGAGACATCACTTTCAGAGTCCTTCTTATTCTTCAATTTGGAAATAACACCTGCTGTAATACCACCAACAATACCAATGGCAGCACCAATGGCAAATTTCTTTTTACGGCTATCATGCTCATCATCGGATTCGGATTCACTGCAAGAGTCAAAGTTCTTGGGTTTCTCGTGTGAGGTATTTTCCTTTCTCTTATCACATTCTTCAGTCTTCTTCTTGGATTTCTTCTCAGAATCAGAGCAAGAGTCTTCTTCAGAATCAGAAGAGTATATTTTACTAGATCTTCGGCTAGGTTTTTCACATTCGGACTTCTTACGCTCAAGCTCCTTGTATTCCTTTCTCTATATAAAAATAAAATTGTGTTAATAAATAACTAAATGTATTAATAAATTTAACTACTTACAGCTTTTAGTTCTTCAGAATGAGAAGTAGAAGTTTCGATTTGAATCTTTACAGATTTATCACATCTTGTTACAGCGGTTACAATTTGACTCAGAGTAGCAGAAACCAAGGGCTTCATTTGATCGTATCCACCAGTAGAACTGTGAGATACAGCAGCATTGATACCAATTGATTGAATTTGAGTAGAACTTTGGATCACCATACCACGAGTCCATTCCAAAATAGAAATAATCTCTTGAGAAGAGTTGGAATTACTAGCGCGTAGTTTTCCACTGATCATGTTTATTTCAGCGGTAATGAAGTCTTTTTCTTGAGATACAATGGTGTTGATTTCCTTAGTAGCAATTTCACTCTTGCGTTCACGCTTAGCACATTCTGATACTGACACCGTCAAGCTTTCTAACCAAGCGCTAATTCTCTCCTGAATGTACTCGACAGTAGTCACAGTAGCTACTGCACTAGAGATAGCCTTTGAATCCTCCTTGGAAGTGACAATCTTTGATTCCTCCTTGGATACAACAATCTCTGACTCTTCCTTGGAAACAAAAATCTCTGATTCCTCCTTTGAAGCAATAATCTTTGATTCTTCGCTGGAAGTAGTAATTTTCTTTTCTTCTGATTCCATAACAACTTCTTGTTTCTTCTGAGAGGCGCACTTGGATTCATAAGTAATAAGAACTTCACTGATTTGACGTTCATGTTGGGTGATAACAGAGGTCATCTTATCAAAACCACCGTAAGTATTAGATTGCGTGGATGATTCAACAGCAATGATCTTAATTTCGGAAGATGTTTTGGTTATATGTCCCTTTACAGCCTCAATAGTAGAGTGAAGTTGGATAACATCCTCTTCAGACTTGACAACCTCGGAAATCACTGAGCTTGAGTTATTAAGGTATTCAAAAATAAGAGTAGTTTCTTTGGAAATAACCTGATCTATTTCTTGAGATGATCCACCATGTTCAGCACAAGTAGATACTTTTTCAGCAAGAATACGAAGCCATTCACGAACAGTGACCTTGACTTCCTGAATAGATAATGCAGCTTTCAGAACCATAGAAGAGCTAACTTGCTCTTGCATGACCTCAGTTGAAATATGTCCGGATTCATGATGCTCAGTAGTAGAACTAATGAAAATAAGCTTGGAGTTTTCGGCCTTTTCAGTAATTTGAGTTGTAGTCTCTTCCTCGATGGTGTTGATTTTTTCAACAATCTTGCTTGTATCCTGATCCTTCTCAATATACCAAACACTAGAGTAAACATGTTTGATCTTTTGAGAAATAAGATCTTCGCTAGATTTCAAGAGGTGAATAATCTCAGCATTGGCAATTCCAGAAAGAGCTGCAACAGAAAGAGTAGCATACTCGGACTTGGTTTCCATTGCAGATAATCTCTTGGATGCAGTTTCCTTTACTTGCTCGATGTATACAGTTAATTTCTTACGAGTTTCGCCAACAAGAACGGCAACATCTTTGTCAACATTTTCTCCACCAGCCTTCACACGCTGAATAGTAGAACTAGAGAACTCCTTGTAAAAGGAAACCAAAGAAGTCTTGACGTCTTGAACAACAAGTATAAGCTCACTCTTGACATCTAATAAGCTAGATTCTTTCTGTTTGATTTGCTCAACAGAAACACCTACAAACTTGGTAGCAGATTCCTTAGACTTCTTCATGTATTCTAAAGCTGAATTAACTTCTTGAGAAGTAGTGACCTTAATAACATCGAGTCTCGATTCGATTTCAGACACAGATGCTGTAGAAGTACTGATTGCAACTTCTTGAATACGAGTAGCCTGAGCAATGGCAGTTGTTTCAACCCAGCCGAGAATTTCAATTTGATGACTTTCAGTAATGGATGTACTTGACTTCGTCTTCTTAATAAGTTCAACGAATTCAACCTTGGATTTTTCAACCGTGGCAGTGATTTCTTCTTTAGAAACATTAGATTGTTTAGTTTTCTGTATAATAGATTCAGTCAATGAAGAAATCCACTTATCAAACTGGACCTTTACATCTTCAACCACAACAGCTGTCTCTTGTATCTTTTGCTCAGTTTTTTCAGTCTTTTCATTGTGCTCTGAAATCTTCTTAGCAACCTCAACAGCAATTGCAGCACCAGCAGCTACGAAAGCAGAACCAATAAGAACTTTCTTTGCAACATCATGTTTCTCCTCCTTTTGGTCGGATTTATGGGAAACTTCCTGAGTAATATCAGAAATGTGAGAGGACCCTTCCTGAACAGTCTTAGTTACCTTATTAGTCTTCGTAGTTATATTTTGTTTAACAGATTCATAATGGGAAAGAGCCTCGTATCGGGATTCCTCAGCAATTTGAAGAAGCTTTTGAGTAGTTGTATCTGCCTTATCTTCCTTTTGACAAGAAATATTTTTGATCTGAGAAATACGAGCCTTTGAAGAGGAACGGATGGAATCAATAGCAGACAATAAGTAATCTTCACCTATTTTTTCATCAGAGGTTACCATGGAAAGTTCATAAGTAACCTTGGTCTTAGCTTCTTCGCAAATGCTATCAATTTTCTGCTCTGAGGCAGTAGTATATTCTTCTACATTCTGCTCAAAAGTGATATCGTCTCTTGGTTTAACGTCAACTATAAGCCCGACAAGATCTAATATTCTATCGGCAAAAGATCTTTCTAATTCAAGGACAGCTCTAAGACCATATTCAACTCCTAAACAAAGTTCAGTGCCAGAAGCCTCAGAGATTTTCTGATCCTGGTGATTGTTGGAATCAGCAATAACTTCAACATGGTGACCAATGATAGCTTCAGATACGTTCAAAGTAGTATTGACTTTTTCACACGTTTCACGACTAATCTGTTCAAGTCCCTCGGCTACCTCTGATTCGGAGTGAATTATAGAGCTGGTAGCAGTTAATTCTTCGACTTTTGAAACTTGAAGAGTAACGCTTTTATAAACCTGATCAAGAGAAAATTGTAATTTCTTGTTTGTTTCTTCAAAAAGTTCAAGCTCAAGTTTAGAGTACTCTTGTTTAGAAGAAGTCTGTTTGCTAACTTTGGTCTTCTCCTCGAAACTGTATTTAGTCTTTTTAATAAAGGAATCGATGTCACTGCGGCTCTTTTTAATAATAAGAAGGACATCTGCTTCAACATTGTCACCACCTTGTTTTCTGCGTTCAGTAACGGAGGTTGTCATCTGCTTGAAAATATTCTGGACGGTTACACGAGTATCTTCAATGACAAAACCAACAGATGACTTGGACTTTTCAATAGTCTGACCATAGCTGTACTTTGAGTAATCCACGCCTTCGAATTTCTTTCCGGCAGTAATAGTAGAGGAAGATTCATGGCCAATCACATTGATGACAGATGCAGAGGATTTGCACTTTTCAATCTCACTGTCAACCTTAGTAAGAGTAGTCTTCTTCAAGCTCTGAATTTTTTGTTCAAATACAGTGAAATCAGACTCAGTTGATGAAGCAAACTGAACACCAATGTGTTTTAGTTCAAATGTCTGAGACCAAATGTGAGTTCTCAAAGAAGAAAGAGCTTCATGGAATGAGGTTTGAGATGTACCAATAACAGAGGTAGTTGTACGTTTAGCCTTTTCGATAGAAACCAATAGCTCTTCCTGTGCTTTAGAAATGATGGTATCAATTTCTTGATCAGCTTTAGAACTCTTCTGCTTAGCACATTGGAACACATTATCACTTAAGTCAGAGAACCATTTGTTAATAGTAACTTGGACATCAGTAAAAGCAACAGTCAAGGTTTCAGCTTTCTCCTTCTTGCTAATAGTACTAGTGGTCTTCTTCTCGTCAACATGGATAGTCTCAGAGCTACTACCAACAATCACATTGGTATGAGAGATAGCAGGTTTTTCGACAATTGTTCTTGATGTTTTTTCAGAAGAGCTGGTACCTTGTTGCTTATTTTCCTTTCCTTCATAATGATGGAAAATTGCAGCACTGGCAATAGCAGTAGCTGCAGCACCAAGAACAGCAGTAGCGATACCAGAAGAGGAGCTTGTTTTCTTCTGAATACTTTCTTTCTTTTCAACCTTTGATATTTCGGTCTTTTCTACTTCAGACTCAACATTATCAGCGACCTTGGTTTTTTCGACCTTAGAAATATTAGAGGCGGTACGCTTAATATCATTAGC
Source organism: Backusella macrospora (assembly GCA_024139275.1). Lineage (NCBI taxonomy): Eukaryota > Fungi > Mucoromycota > Mucoromycetes > Mucorales > Backusellaceae > Backusella > Backusella macrospora. The sequence continues at coordinate 26,775 of VCJA01004794.1, forward strand.
TTTGGCTTCCATTCCAGAAATGGACTCAGCCACTTGAATTTGTTGATTTGCATCAGTAGCCTTAGATATATTGACGACTGCAGACTCCTTCTCTTCAGTCTTTGTTGAAACTTCAGTAATCTTAGATACATTGCCGACTGTAGACTCTTTATCTTCAGTCTTTTTTGTCACTTCGGTAGCCTTTGATACATTGACGACAGTAGACTCTTTCTCTCCAGTTTTCATTACAACTTCAGTAGCTCTGGATGCGTTACCAACAATAGACTTCTTCTCTTCAGTCTTTGTTACTGTGACAGTTTCACTTACTCTTGTAACTTTGTTCACAATGCTCTGAATCTCATTCAATACAATACGAGAAGAACTATTTCCGAATGAGTAGTTACAATAGCGGATGATCTCTTCCTTGGTTACATCCTTCTTCTCAACTCGTTTCTTGAATTGAAGAATATTAGCAATCATAGTGGCTTTCACATTGTCCAAAGCATATTCAATACGACGGCGTTCAGCCCAGCTCAAGTATGTCAGATGAGCATAATAAGCACGTAGAACAAGCTTAGTCTCCTCGATTCTTGTATAAACTTCAATTTGAGAAGCACTGATGATCGCCAAGGTATCTTTTCTAGTGCTTTCATCGGAAGAAAACTCTTGGACATCTTCCAAACGATGCAATATTTGTTGATTAACTTCAACAAACCAACCAGATAATCGAGTCTTAGTCTCGATAAGTTTGTTAGAGATAGTCTGTTGAGCAACAGTGGTCATCTTCTCATCAAGTACAACAGTAAGCTCGGTCTGGCTACTCTCCTTCATCTCTGATGTCTGAACTTCGGAAATTTCCTGAGTGATGGAAGTCTGGTAAACTTGAAGTTCATTAGCAAGGGTTTCCTCAGTAATGCGGGTTGAATCAGACCATTGCTCTTGAGTAGAAAAATATTTCTTCTCCGTTACAAGACTAGTTACATGAGTACTAACAGTTGTTTCAGTAGCTTTGATAGCTGCTTCAATAGAGTGCTTGATAGCTAACTTCTTAGAAACCAAAGCTTTAGAGGATGAACTTTCTACAGTAGTGGTAACTGAAGATTTGATTTCTTCAAAATGAGACGAGAGCTGCTTGCGAAGAGTTTCAACGATACTCTGAATTTCTACCTCAGAAGCGTTCTTACTGCGAGCAATTGATAAGGCCTCATAAAGGTCAATAAACCAGTAACGAACAGACACCTTAATGTCATCAACAGCAACAAGAACAGTTTCATGAACAGATGACTCCGTAGAACCAACCTTTACAGTGTTAGTTGAAACTCCAGTCTTCTTCTGTTGTTCGATAATCAATTGATAATGACGATCCACCTCTTCAGTGACAGAATCTAAAGTGCTCTGGAAGTTAATATCAGATACCTTGGAGTATTTTTTAAGCTTCAATTGGCTCAAAAACTTTTCAAATATACGAGCTCTGTAGATTTCTTTAACTTGACGAATAGATGAATGCCATTCAGGTACAGAGCCAGATATTAAATGGTCAACAGAGGCATGGACACGAAGGTGTTCATCCAAGCGTCTGAAAAGTTCTTCACGAGATTCATTTATGATTTGGATAAGCTCACTCTTGTTCTGGCATTTATTAACACGCTGACTAAATACAATCTTCCAGGCATGGATAATGACTTGGGATTCTTCAATAATCTCAAGTGAGGTCTTTTGAGATTTACGAATAATAACAGTTTCACGTGTTTTATTCTTATCAGTAACTGCGGAAGAAGATCTCTTAGGAATAATTGAGGAGGCAGGATTAGAACGGGTTACCGTAGAACCAGATACACTAGTACCTTTGGAAGTAGAAGTATTAACATGCTCTTGAATAATAGTATCTTGAGATTTCTTAGAGGAGTCTTGTTGATTAAACTTATCAGCTACCTTAGTAGCTGTACCAATAACAGCGGCACCAATAACGCCGGCAGTAGCAGCTATACCTACATCCTTCAATATTTCATGGAAGTCATGACGGCTATCTTGCTTAGTTTCTTGAGTAGCAACATCAGTACTAATAAAGGTGCTCTTCTTGACAAAGACATCATCAACCTTGATATCAGCCTCTTCGACGCTGTCAATGATAGCTCCTTGCTCGATTCTCTCCGTGATTCGTTCAATAGATGAAGCAATCACTGTTGTAGTAGATATACTAGTCTCAGCAGATTTTTTTACAGTAGATTTGCCAAAGACAGGTACAGAGAAGCGCCATTGAATAATCTTATTTGTGGACTCTTGTAAAGAAACAAGTGAAACTTCAACGTCTTCGCTCATTGTCTCTTCGTAACCCAAAGCAAGATGAGAATAGTTGCTAAGATAGACTTGACCTTCAGTAGTCAAAGACCACTTTTGACTACCAACACTAGCTTCGCTAGACTGAATCAACTTTGAATTTGCTTTGATGTCACCTATTAATTATAAAAAAGGGGGGAATAAGTGGGATGTCCTTTATACGATTTATTATATACTTACCATGTACATCAATTACAAGTTTACTGCCATAGTTGATCAATGCACCATCTCTAAAGGTCCAAAGTTGACTCTTATAGTCCTTAAAGCTCAACTTTTTCAAAACTAAAGACACACCAGTTTTTGAAGAAGAATCTTTAACAGCAAGTACAAGGCTGTCAGATTCACGAGATTGTGCTTTAACAAAGAACCATGTAGCTTCTGGGAAGATACCATAGCGCTGAGTAATTGATGAGCTAGTAAAGCTATTAGCTATTACAGTCTGGGATGACTGCACCCATGAAATAGTGGCAGAAATAGCAACCTTCGCACTATTTTCAACTTCACTATCAGAATAGACAGGGACATGGAGTTGTACATCACACTTGCTATCGTAGGTCTTCTTGACCTGATTAAAAATAATTTGGTATTGATAACCTGATTTTTTTATGTTGAGGTATGTGATTTCAGATCCATTCTTGACAGACAGATGACCATCTTCGGAAATGTAAAATTGCTGTTCGAGAGTATCCTTACTGCTGGATAGAAGTAGGCCGTTTGCTATTGTTTATCATATAAATAAAATTTTAAAATAAATTAGTAAAAATCTTATCAATAAATATATACATATATCAATGAATATAGACTGAGACTGAAACTTACAATTTTTGTTGAAAACAACTCTTAACATGTACTTATAATTTATAAGATATCCGTTGACAAAAATCCACAAAAAGCGCTTATGATCTTCATTTTCAGTAAGGTTTACAATTTTAACTTCGTCAGAATCAGTTTCACCAGAAGCTAAGAAACCACTCTCATTTCCGAATCGAATAAAGAACCAGTTTTGAATTGAAGGCCATTGGTTATCTTGGTACAACTTGTAACGGTATGTTTCCTTAAGCCATTTGAAGGCGACAATAGCAGCTACAGAACTGGATATAGTACTAATTTTACCACCTTCAATAATGGTGTAACCGGTTTCAGATACCGTTGTAGATTGCTCTACTGAAAGCATAGCTGGAACCTTGATCTCCCAACGCTGCTCAGGACGAGCAAAATTATCCTTAAGGCGGGCTCTTTCATCCAAAATATAAACATCAAGCGAAGAAGCGTTGGTACGATTGGTTTCTTTTACAGATACAAACAGGTCTTGCTTTCCTTGGAGATAGAACATACCGCCACCTTCAGTGCTGTACTCGAAAAGTTGATCAGAAATATGACCAGAGATAAGCTCAGTACGCTTCGACAAGGTCAGTTTTTCACCAGCAACAATATTTCCGCTAATGGAACCATCCAGTACAAGATCTTTATTCTTTAGGTTAATTAAATATCCGTTTTTGAATGCCCAAAGTTGGCTGGCAAAGTCTTTAGTCTTAATTGGAGCAATAACCACAGCAGATCCATCCTTCGATTTACTGTCAGCCACGTCAAGAACATAACCATGAATATAGCTTCTTATCATGAAGTAACCAGTGGCTGGGAAGTTAGAACCTTTATAAGTATTGTAACGCACAATCTTTTCAAAACCAGTGGGCTCATAGTCAATAGAAATATGGAAAGTTTCTTTTCTATCACTTTCAAGAGTCCTATAGGTAGTGTTCTTTGTGACAGCAGTTTGAATATTTGTCTTTTTATCATCAACAGAAGTATTTGAAACAGTAGTTTCTGTAATTTTACTTGAATTAAAGAATGAGAGAACGCTTGAACCTACAGCAGCTACTCCAGTGGCTACCCCAGCAAGTTTTCCGAAACCGGTACTTGAAGTCTTCTCTGAAGAGTTAGATTCTTCATCATCTGAAATGTCATCATCTACTGATTCAATATAATCTTCAGCTGATACTTCTTGTTTCTTCACAGAAATGGATTCATCAGTAAAACTTTCTACAACCTGATCATATTCAGAAGTTGAAGTGGTGGAAGTAGTTATTTTCTTAAAAACAGGTTTAGAAAATACCCACTGCAAGTAAGACTCAGACTTGAGAGAGGTTTCCTGTTGGCCTTCATTATTGATGAATTTACGAATCTTGAGTTGTACAAGACCAACCTGAGCACCAGAAACAGAAATACGTTCAGAATTGGATACACCAATAACTAAGCATTCATCAGAGCGAAGATAAATTTCACCGTTAACAGTGAGTGACCAGAATTGCGATTCAGACATAGACTTCTCACGAACAAAAAGAGGTCTATGAAGACCTTCTTCAAGAAGTAAACCCTGTGTAAAGCTTGAATCCAATGAAAGACCGGTCTGAGAATTGATAAGATGTCCCTCAGAGTAGGTCCAGAGTTGCCACTTATATTCCTTAAAGTTGATAGGACGAAGAATCACTCCATACTCGGTACTACCATTTTCTCCTGTTCTGGGATTTTTCTCAACAGTTAAAGCAAAGTGTTCACTACCATAAGTAGCACGGATGAAAAAACCATCCTGTGGGAAAACACCCCAACGACGAATAAGAGAAGCCTTGTTTTCACTTTCATAATGGTCAGTAGTTGTAGTTTTGACAAGTGTATCATCTACAGTACTAATGAAAATTTGACTATCATTCTGCTCAAGTAATCCAGCAGAAGAAAGTTCAATGGATCCAGCACCACGTTTACCAAAGATAGGACTGGCAAAGGTAAAGCGTTGGTATCCAAGTTCAAGAGCACCACGAGTAAGAAGTTGAATTTCAACACCATCAAAGACTTTTCCATCTTTAGTGCCAAGTACAAGCCCTGGTCTAAGTTTAGGATGAATATGGCCATCCACAGAAAGACCCCAAAGCTGGTTATTACGATTCTTTTTAAGGTACTTCTCGTGCCATTGGATAATATCACTTCCATGATTGAAGGCACCACCTGCGACGTCAATGACAAAACTGGAACTCAGATTAGCTAAACAGCCATCATCTTGGTAACGCCAAAGTTGAAGACGGAAGTTCTTGTAGTCGATTTTGGAAAGTGTCAATTTAGATCCTTCTTTATCATTAGGAGCTGTCAAAACAAGCGATTGATCAGCTTGGGAGCGAATATAGAACCAGTTTTCAGGGAATACACCAACAGATTGAGATACGATTTTGACACCGGCATTAGCTATAATTGATTTGATTTTAGTGTTAATAAAAATAATGGAACTATTTTTCTACTGATTAAAAATAATTACCTCTGTATGTTTGTACAGCCAAAAGAATGTTTTCAGTACGTGTCAAAACACTCACTTCTTTCTTATACACCTCGCTGTAGCGGTTTTCATAATGACCATGCATAAATGTCCAAGTGAAATGCTCGCTTGTATTGCTAACATAAGCTAACTGGACAAAGAGTTGATTATTTTGCTGGAGCAAAGCAAATCCGATTTCGTTTTTACTCTGAGAAACAATAGAACCATCAGTCTTAACAAGCCACTGTTGACGCTTGTCAATATATTTAGATTCAGATATAAGCTCTTCTCTAATTTGGAGCTGGCTACCGCTAACAAGGTCATCTATTTTTCAATTAATATTCAAAGGAAATATTTAGTAAATTTCTTTTATGATAAATTTAATAATATTTACCTGAAGCATGCAAAACTAGGCCAGTTGCACAATGGACGATGTAACCGTTACGATAGGCCCACTTGAAATATTCGCTTTGACCATATTCAAGTTTTCTTATAACCAAGAATGAAAAGGCTTCAGACTTCTCAGGAACCAGAGCCATACCATCATTGGCACCAATAAAGAATTGTTGTTCTGGCCAGTCTGCAACACGATGGACTACTTTCTGAAATGCCTGCTCTTTAGTCTGCTTCCATTCAGATAAAATAATGACAGTCCATTTTACAAGAATTTGAATACTGTTTTCAACCTTGATTTCAGGAGTTAAAAGTCCCCAACGAAGCTCTTGCTGTACAGTAACATGGTCAGCAAGTGTAAGGCTATATCCCTCAGAAGTCTTCTTGGGCACGAGAGAAAACGAGGGGTTAGAACCGTGAATGATATAGCCATCAATTGTGAGATTCCAACGTTGACTAACTGAGTTAGCTTCACGTAATTCTTGACAAATACTAGATCCAATCTGGATAACTATAATATTAAAATCAGTGTTTAGTTCGATTTTATGCAAATAAATAAACAAATAAAAGAATAACAGCAATAAAAAATAATATATATTTACCATCAACATCCAATGCACGCTGGGTTTGGAAGTTAATTAAAGTGCCATTCAAATACATCCAGAGCTGACTACGCCACGACTCTTTAGAGATCTTTTGGAGTGACACAACATGACTTGTGTTATCTGCTGTCAAAACAAAAGGGGCATCTGCTGTTGCATCACTAACAGAGCATCTAATAAAAAACCAGCCAGTTGGATATTGAGCGTAGTGATGATAAGTAACTGATTTTTTAACAGTTGTTTCGGCAACAGAAGCTTGAATTAAAAAGAAAAAGAAATAAATATCGTGCAGTTCATATTTATGTTATAGTAAATAATTACCAGTCTTTGACTTGAAAACAGGAAGTACAAAGTTCCAGCGTTGCTCTTGATAATCAGGTGTCTTCTTCTTATCCAAAAATACGTTAGATTGATCTGCTTTGCTACCATCAATAGATAAAACAACATCATTGCTAGTTTTGGGATAGATATATCCTTCAATAGATAAGCACCATTGTTGGTTCTCATAACCATCTTTCTTCTGTTTGTAATGGCAGATTTCAGCACCACTTATAATGCAACCTGTGTTGATAAATAAAAAAATTGGTATTCTAATTTACATTAAAATGTGACATAAATATATAAATACCTCCACGAATATCTAATACAAGTTTAGATGCCTTGTTAAAAAGAAAACCATCGTTGTGCTTCCATAGCTGGCGATTGTAATTTTCAGTATCAATTTTAGTAGCAACAGCTTCTGCAGCTAAACGACCAGTATCTAAAATAGAAAGGACCAAACCATTTTTGTGATTCTTGATGAAAAAGAAACCCTCAGGGAAAGCACCCATCTGTTCGCACACAGTAACAATCTCAGAGGTAACTTTTTTGAAAATAGGCAAAACTATGATGAACTTGTGATTACCATGGACTCTACCATCGCTGTATCTTCCTTGCAAAAGTACGTTTGTTCCTTCGCGGTTTGTGCCAAACCAGCCGTCTTTCTTAAAACCAATGACCCAGTGGGAATCATGCTTGAGTCTGATTTCACCATTAGAAGTGTACGCCCAGGCTTGAAGTTTGAACTCTTTGTCAGAGTTATCAGAAGATTGAGAGATGTGAGAGTCATCGGCAAGCTCCTCTGCGCTAAGATAAAAACCAGAGCTCTTGTTGAACAAACGAGAAGTGACCGAGTCATAGTGCCACAGCTGACATTCATAATTGTTCTTGCGAAGAGGCTCAAGAATAAGTCTACTTCCGGTGCTATTTACAGATGCAGCCTCTACACTTACAAAGTAACCATTCATATCAGACTTGATGAAAAAGGGAGTTTCTGGGAAAGAATCAAGAGGTGCGCTACATTCTTCATCAAGAGTACAAGATTCGCCTTTAATTATACACAAAAAATGAATAGAATTAGCACTTCTATCTATATTTGTTTTTGTTTTTTCTAATGAAGTCTTACTATGACTTGCTGCGCTAATTGAACTACTGAGAGAGGTGCCACTCATAGTACGCTTCAAGCTAGAAATAGAACCGTTGCTTGGGGTCTGCTGAATCTGCTGACCAGAAGACAGTACAAATTCCCAACGTTGTTCTTTGTGGTCGTTTAAGCTTATATCGGCCAATTGAAGGTGGACATGTTGTCCTTCTTTACGACTGAAAAATGAGTCTTTGATGCCAAGAACTAAAGTAGAATCTTGGGCAAGATAAATGCAACCCTCCGAGGAAATTTTAAAAATTTGATTTTGAGAAAAATTGTTGGAAGATTGCTGAACAATATCACTACCAACTTTGACTTCACCTGAATAAAAAATATATTAAAAAATAAAATAAAATAAAAACATGATATTATATCTTTGTTTATTAAAATAATACCTTTGGCTACATCAAGTATCCAATTTGTTTTTTTGTTATAAAGACGTCCATCGTCACCATGGCGCCAAAGTTGACTTTCAAAATCATTGCTACGAATTGATGAAATTATTACAGATTCACCAATTGTGAATCTCTCGGTGGATTCAGTGGATAAAACATAGCCGTTGCTGTAGTTCTTTATAAAGAACCATCCTTCAGGAAATGATGCCATTTTCTTTTACTTTTTTTTCTTGTTATAAAGAAATACTTTTCTTGGGAGTAGTTGTAGAGAGTTTTTTTTTTTTTCTTACTAATCAAAAATGAAGGTAAAA
>VCJA01004796.1:3404-14937 GCA_024139275.1 Backusella macrospora
AAATGAAAAGTAATATGACCTTTATCTTTTACATAAATATATAAAAGGTCAGTTTTTTTTCTTTCTTTCTTTTTTTCTTTTTTATTTATTTATATTCTTTTATTGAAATAAAATGGAACGTAACTACGCTACCATATTTCGAGTTATTAACATTATTATTGCTGCAGTCGTGATTGCAGGCGGCATCGTGACATGTGTTCCTGGAGGTATTATATATATTATTTCATTGGAACATTTTATTAAATATATAGTGCCTTTCCTATTCTGATTTCTTTTTATTTATTTCTTGTTTATTCTTGCAGACTTCCCTAACGTCATTCAAGGCATATTTGTCATGTGAGTAACAAATTGTGATTGCCTTATATTTTTAAATTTATATCTCATTTTGTTATACAATTCTACTAGCCTTTTTGGTATTATGACGATAGTATTCGAATTTAGACTACCAAGAGCCATTGTCCAGTTTGCTTCGTTCATGTTTTCCTTTTTGGGCCGTGGTATATGTAAGTCTATATCTATTGTACAGTAAACAATAAGCAATAAGCAATAAACTGATTTTTTTTTTTTAGTTTTTATCTTGTAAGTCATTATGCAAAATGGATTTATTTTATACATTTATTTAAAATCTTATGGTTTGTTATATAGTATTGGATGTATTACTCTCGGATATGGCGCAGTTGGTATTGCATTTGGCGTTATTGTAAGTGGTTAATATATTTAAATAATGGTCAATAAGAAAGAGAAGGGGGTATTTGTATCGGGTTACAAAAAGGATGATGTATTTCGATCTTATATAAACTAATTTAAATTTCTATCATATATAGATCATTGTGAGCGGTATAGCTTATTCCGTCATTCACTTTTTAAATTTGGAACCTCCTTCTAATATGAGAATGTCGACGTTTGAAGATACTTTGAAAGGGACTGGACCAACGCACAGTGATGGAACTGTTGAAGCTACTGGAGCTGTTTAAATACAGTTCTATCTTTACTTTTTAACTACTATACTACAATTATACTACTACCATTATAATACTACCACTATACTGTCATTACACTACTATTGCTATTCTTATATCTAGTAAACCACATATTTAATATATAACTCTCTGTGAAACTTACAAATATATAGTCACGTACACATTTAAAATTTTCAATTTATTATAGGTATTAGTCTTTTATTTTATTTTATTATAATGCTATTATAATAAAAGGATGTAATTTTGTGCTATATTTGGTTTATCCATTTTTTTTAATGGTGTATGATTTTGATTATACCGCATTTTTACCATTATTGCTGTCATTTTTAGACCTATTTTTTATTTTATTTCTGTTAGAATTTCTTGGTCATACTCTTGTGAGAAAATATTGGTAATATACAAACATTGAGCGTATTGTCTAGATGATGCTACACTTGTTTTTTTTTTGTCTGTGTTACTATTTAACAATGTCATTTGATATATATATATATATATATATATTAAAAAAAATCAAATAATAAAAGTAAAATGATGGTGATTTAAAATAATGTTATGTATAAATTTTTTTTCTCTTCAAAATATATGCTTCTGTTTGGTTTGAATGGGAACTCGATAGATTTTCGTGAACATCTTTCTATTCTCTTTGTAGGGCATTTGCTATTGTCATATATATATATTTTTAAAAAAAATGGTACCATATTCTCTTTTTTGAGAAGCATATATGAATTTTTTAAAGAAATTACCTGGATGGGAAAGTGATTTGAAGAGTGTGCTAAGATCAAGAGTTGACTTTGTTCGTTCAAGCATTTTCTTACTGGTTAAAAACGAACCATTTTCAGGATAAAGAAATGGTTTCATTGTTAAATAAGAATAATTTCAAGTTAAATATTACCAGCTTAGTATATGGGGAGAGGGGAAAGAAGAAAAGACAATAGACAATAAACAGTAGATAAATAAAGAATGGTAATTATGGCAGCTGCCACAAAAAAATAATGGGTATGTCGTTGTACACTTGTATGTGTGAGTAATGGTATGGAGCCTATATTGCTCAAGATGCTAACGAAAGATACAGTGTTGTATTATTATTATTATTATTATTATTATTGTGGTAGTGGAATGGTTACTAAAGCGCGAAAGTGATACTAGATCAGTTAACAAATTAGTATATAATATAAGTAATAAATTATACATATGGCTATACAATATCAAAATTCATTGAAGCGATTATACTCTATTATTAAACCAGCTTAAAATCATGAACATGGAAATATCACTATTGACTTTTTAATTACTAAAGTATTAAATACTAGAAGTTCAATATGTTCGAATATATACTGTTACTAATCAAGTATATATATAAATTTCTAGTGAGGTAATTTTAAAAAAATATATTGTTTTTGAGACCAATTATATGTACTGAAAATTTCATAAATATTAAAAGTATCATAAGCCAAATCTCAATACAAATCAAATAATGACTATTGTCCGTTGGGAGCCGTTATTGTTTTATCTGATTATCTCTTTAATTTGAAATGGCTTTTACTGGTTCATTATATGCATTGTCAATCATGAAATTATAGTCTATTTCCCAGGCTAGAGAGTTCTAAACAGAGAGGCATTCGTTCTCTCTCTCTCTGTAACAGAAGATGAGGTGTATTTTTGCCGGATTTCAATATATTTTCCCCTTTATAGATAGTCGTTTCATTATGTTTAGTTTTATGAGAACACTTAGTATTCATGTATTGAAATAAACAGTAGTTGTAATTTTTAATGCCGATTTTTTTTTGTTCTTCGAATCATTGTGTTTTGATTATTTTGATTCAAGTTCCAATATACATGAATTTCAGCAATTCCATGCTATGCAATAACAATATGAATCATATCATATACTGGCCTTATATATTATAGGGCGCGTTGAAGAATAAAATAATCGATTGACTTTATAGAATCAAACAGACCTTTGAGTCTTCATGAGCTACTACAGTAATTCTACTTGAAATTCAAACATTACTAGTTTTTTTTTGGGCCAATTAAATTATAAATCCAGACAAAATGAAAATAAATCCAGACAAAAGGATGTTAGTTTTTAGACATTTATAAATGTTATATTCAGACGTCTTACCTGTAACGATCTTAAGCCATGGAAGAGGCACCCGTGTTTGCTACAGTGATCGTGATTTTCTTTTGAAGTTTCTATATTTGGGGTATTCCTTTTCCTGACCAGATTGATTCTGAAATAATCAACGTATTCCGGGCAGCATTCATATCTCTCTACCAAACTTTTCGGCATAGTTTACAACTCAAGACGCCGCTTCCATTGAAATGGCGTGTACTGACCGTATTTAAATTGAGAGAAAGACAGAGGCTACATGTTTTGGAGGTATTGAATTCGTCAATTATTACAACAATTAACAGACCCTCAGTCTCGCGTTTTTTCAACAATCGATATAATTTGCCAGAAACACCACATATTAGACCTTTTAGTTTCACGAGATCCTTCCCAAACATTCCAACTTCAAACCCCCCAAAGGCATCTTGCTTTTGTATTCATTGAACTTGGCTGTTTTCCGCTTGTTTTTCCTAAATAAGGGTAAGCAAAATGTGGTAAACAAAAGTGAATCATGGCTTTATTTTGGTCGATCTAGCTCATATATGGTCTTATTTTTCTTTTTATTCTTCTCCTCTTTCTTCTTTTCTTGTTATTTCTCTTTGAGCGGTTATATTTTGTGGGACCGTGTGTTAACATGTTTGCCATTTGCAGTGGAGTTTTTTGTACTCCTCGATATAAATAAAAGCGGTCTTTCACTGATCTTGCAGAATAAAACCTCAGTAGTTCATCGAGAGAACACAGCGAAGACCTTGCATAGGAGTAATATTTCCCTTTACATTTGCTATAATGAAGAGTTTTTCTGGTTTCATTAGCAGTATTTTGCCTTTTTACTATTTTTTTTTATCCATTTTTGTTGAATCGTTTTTTAAAAAAGAGAATTTAGAAAATAAACTACAATCTCATATATACATTGATTCTACAATGCCCAAATTGAATGTAAAAGCAACATATAGTCTTCATTTATAATAGTCTTTGGTATAATGGCCTAAATCACTGCAATCAGCGCAAACAACTCCTATTATAAGTATAGGGGAGTATTATGTATTTTTTTTTGAATTATAGTATACAAATATCATTACCAGTTCTTTTGTCGCTTGCTGCTTGATCTTTTCTTAATTTAAAGGCTTATTGTTTCTTTTTTAGAATCATTGTTTTATGCATTATTGTAGGAATATGTAAAAATAAATAAAAATGAAGACGTAAAGTTATCAATACATTTCTACTATCAACGTAAGCATGAATTTGGTAGTGGTCACAGTTCATTTCAACCTGACTTTTCGTCCAATTAAAAAACAGAAACAAACAATAATAGCAGTGAATTATTATGGAATAATTCAGCGGTGCTAAATTACACGAGCGAATATTGTAAAGTACACTAAAATACCAAGAATGATTTTAATTATAAAAATCTACATAATTACAGGTAAGACGTCTGAGGATACTCCTCATAACCATCTAAAAACTAACATACTTTTATCTAATTTACTTTTTCTATTCGTCCGAAAAAGGTAAGCAAATAACCTGAATTTTACTTTTGATTCGTCCAGATACTGTATTGCTGACGTCGAGTACACGTTTAAACCCCGTTTTTTTTTTGTTGCCAGGCAACAGATTCAACTTCAGAATCCTTTTTTTTATTTTTTAACTCTCTCTTTTTTGTAGTGCCAGTTTCATCATCTTTCTTTTTCACATACAAAAGAGAGAAGAAGAGATATATTAAATAAGGAAATGGGATTACCTTTGATTATCTTATGATTTGTTTAGATTAAAAATCCAACAATAGCTTAAACTTTTTTTTTCTTTTCTTTCTTCTTTTCTTTTATCAACTTATTCACGACAACAACACTATTTTATTATAATAACAGAAAAACGAAAAAAAAAAAAAGAAGGATTGGAATCTAGTCTTTCATGTCGACTTTTGTATTCGCACCCAATTGGGTCATGTATCCCAACAATCCTAAACGTAATTCATGAGTAAAATAAGTAACAGCTATAACAATAGCAGTTATAATATCAACGAAGAATAACAACAGTAGTAATAATGACAATGTTATTCTCTTTTTTCTTTTTTTAGTGGCAAAAGAAGTTGAATTTCCGTCACTGAGTCACACGCATACTCAAGCACTTCATAATAAACCAAAAGGCAACGTATGGTCCAATCCACTTTTATTACAGAAAATCCATAGCTCTACTTTATCAGCCACTGAAAAGTACGAGGAGGAAGAGCCGGATGAGAAGAGAATAGAATTGGAAAGATTGAAGGCTTTAGTTCCAAAGACAAAGAAGTCGCTCAGCTCAAAGCAAAACAATCATCATCATCATCATCATCAACATCAACAACAACAACAACAACAACAACAACAGCAGCAACAGCAAGCGACCAAAATTACATCATCTAAAACATCTACAAAATTAACAATGTCATCATCATCATCTTCTTCTTCTTCTTCTTCTACTTCTACTACTCCTGTATTAAAAACAAGAATATCAAAGACTTCTACAGCCAACAAACAACAACAACAACAACAACAGCAGCAACAACAACAACAACAGCAACAGCAACAGCAACAACAGCAACAGCAACAACAACAACAGCAACAACAGCAACAACAGCAACAACCCATTCAATACGTCTCTGAAACTGATAAAGCTCGTTTTATTCAGTTTATTATGTTATGGACTCGTCCAGGCGTACCATGCAATCATTTAAAAAGAGGTTCAGTAGCAGCAGTTGGTTATAGAAGACCACTATATAACCAAGAATACGTTTTATTTCAATAATCTATTTTCTATCTTATTTTTTTTTTATTGTAGAGAGATATACATATCTATTACTGCTACCACTATTATTATTATTGTCACAGCTCTATTTTTTTTCCTTCTTATTTCCAAAACACACACACAGAATGAAACCAAGCTATGTTTGTATTGTTAATATATAAAAGCAATATAGAAAATATAAACATATTATATAACGAAAGAGTTCCTTTTTGTCATACACATACGCACATAAAAAATAGTAATAGCAATAACAACACTAGTATTATCAATAATATTGCTATAAATATAAAATATAAATATAATAAACAAATGAATACATATATAAACATTATCATCATTGGTTTCTAATTGTCTATTTACAAAAGAAACTTCTTTAGTGAAAGATTTACCGTAGAGCTTCCAGTAAGTCTAAATAAGCTCAGCGTAATAAACAAACAATCAAATTATTTAATAAGGTATAAATATGCGTAAATATAACATACATATCCAAGTGGAGCGTGTATAAGTAAATTAGCCAATTCCTTCCTCCCTTCCTTTCTCTCTCTTTAGTTTTCTTAATAGGTTGTTATACTGAGAGGGTATTTCCTATTCAGTATACAGTTATCTGATTGGTTAATCTAAAAATAATAGTACAAATAGTACAGGAATAATAGAAAAAGCAAGATACACATACAAAAGATAATAAAAATAATATAAATTAGTTAGTAAGAATATAATTTTTTTCTTTTTTTTTTACTTACCATGCATTTCAGAACAGTATACAAGTAGTAAACCAGTTTGTTTTTGTTTTGTTATACATAGTATATGAAAGAGGGAGTGTTGTTAGTTATTCATATTGAAAATATATTGATGTAATCACAAAAACAGCTTACCCCAAAAGTAAAACAGAATGGTCAATATTTCAGATTTTAGATAAATGTGTCTTATTATTTATTTATATATTTATTTATTCATATAATACGAAAGTGTACATACTTTTTCTATATGCTATATGGTATAGGCTAACTTTATTCTATTTGATTTTTGTTATTATTTTGTTGTATTGCAGTATTATTTTTGTCCTGTGATGGGAACTTCACGAACATATATCTCATCCTTATACTATGCTTATATCATTATACTTATATTATAACGATTATAATATAAGTGTAAATATAATACTCTGAGTACAACTGATTGGGTTATCACTTTCTAACTCCAAAGAAAAAAGACCGGCAAATTACATCAAAAGAATGTTTTGGCTACTTAGAATCATTGAATGTCTTATCATGAAACTGACTCTGTCTCTGCAACCTTCAAGAACCTCCTTTTCTTCTAAAAAACCATCAATGATTTCAAGTAGCTTCTTTCTTGTATTATATCTATCAATCATAGTACTCTTTCCTCTATATTTGGAGTTTTCTCTCTTGGATTTTGAAGTGCTTCTATCCAAAGTGTCAAGTAATTTTGTTACAAGTGGTTCCCTTGGAGTTGGGTTATTGCTCTTCTTGGCGCCAACTTGAGCGATCTACAGTTTCTCTATGGATTTGATATATATCAAAGCCGGCTATTTACCTAGTGGAATGGAGGAGCCACCTTAATTCTTTGTTAGTTTATGATCACGCTTCGAAACAAAATCATCAAGGGAAAAACCAAGCTTTGAATCGCTAACAATTTCACTATCACCGATTTTTTTTCATACCTTCCATTCAGCTTGCTTAACAGAGTATACTTTCCTAGTGTTGACATGTCGATGAATCATACTTTGAGCAAGTATCATCTGGATACGGCGATACATCACAAAGTTATTGTCAACTATGCGCCGTATATCTTTATTAAAAGCGGTGTTTTTTTTTCGTTGTTGTTTTCTTGAGAGCTCATATTTTAAAAGATTGTAAAAATAATACGAGTGGTAAAATGAAGATTCGTAGTCAAGAAAGACTCCATAGTCTTGAATTTTTTTTTTAGTTGCGTTTTCAGGAACCGATTTTTTTAAAACCAATAAATGGGTATAATACGAAAAATCTAAATACCCAGACAACTTTCGCGGCCACAGATAGATTGCCGTAGAAATTGTTCAGAATACGAACATTGCCGTAGAGAAGACGGAAGATATGGTAAAGGACTCTCCGAGACGCGCTTTTTTTTATTTATAAAAATTTTATATAAAATAATAACCTAAAGTTATAATATATTCTTCATAACTTTCTAAGGTTTACTGTGCCGTTCAAAGTAAATCTAATAATCGTTTGTACTAAGGGAAGGAAGTTTCTGGGTTGGGTCTTACCATATCTTTCATCCTCTCTACGGCAACGTTCGTATTACAGGACGTTCCTATTACAATTCTTGTTGCCTCCGTTCGGACTCCAGATATTATATTGTTTTCCGAAAGATTATTGATCATGGAGTTCCCAATTGCAGTACTGATTCTATCTGGATTGGTCGATTTGCAATAGTATTTCTCGAAAATGTTACTATTCAAGTTCCAGTTTGCATGCTTCTTCACGTCTTCAATTTAAAATCTTAATTGTACTGCTTTCGTGCTTGTAGCTGAACGGATGGTGTGTGGTTGATATTTTGTGGTACCAATTCCAGCTTGGTTCATGTTGTTTTTAATCCAGTTGGTTACTGTATTGGGACTGTCACTGTTTGGTAAGTGTTGTGTATTGTTGAGATAGGCCAAAAATAAAGTTTGGTGTTCTGGTAGTTTTCCTCTGTGTCTTTCTGTTTGTTGGATGAAAGTATGTAGTGTATTGACTGGACACAAGTCGGAAGAAATAGTGATTCCCAATGTGATTGTCTTTTGCTGAGCTTCTTTGGGTAGTCGACATGTTAACGATACACTTGAAGTTTTTTCTTCTTCAAAACGAAAAGCAACGTTTCTGTATTGTAGTCTGCTAATGTCAGATTTTGGTCTCCACATTGTGAAAATTGCAAGTAATGATATCGTCTTGTGTTGGAGTGCTATGATATTGAGTTGATCATTGTTTCTATATTCCTTCTTGGTAAAGTTTAGTAATATGCCTAAGTTCCGTATGTCTAAGTCTTCTCTTTTTGGAATCTTTATTCGTTGTTTTTTTGGGTTATGAAAAAATCGACAATCAAATAATGCTGGCCTATACTTGGCTTTGTTGCATAGACTATGTTCAAGACTGAAACAATTGCTGATCGTATGACATTCAAATGAGAGGTAGAGTATTGCCTGTTCTGAACTAAATATTTCAAAACCATCTTAGGAGCGTATCCTAAAGGGTTAATTCGGAGTGGTTGTTTGATACACCAATCAGTCCACCTTTGCCAATGTCTGTTATAACTATCGATTGTCTTTTTTCTATGCTTTAGTTGTAGATAGTTTATGGTGGGTGTATCTAGGTTTTGGCTTTCCATCGCTGCTTTGACAATTTCCAGACGACTAATCTCCTTGTTTTTGATACCTGAAATATCTTTGGTTTGACCTTTGTCATCTTCAGTATCATCGGATACCAGTATTGTGTTGTCCAAAAGGGATTTACCAGGATTGCTTGCTCCGCTTGTTGTTGGTTAAACCTTCTTAATACTTGTGGAATTAGTTTCCATGGTGGGTGCATATATAGTCCTCGCTTCGGCTATATTTGGTTGAACGCATCAATCTGCATTGCTGTTGGATCTGGCCCGATGCTCCAATATTTTGGCAGTAGATAATTGTGATATGCTGCAAATCTATCTATTGTGAGGGTTCCCCACTTGTGTCGTATCCTGTTGAAAATGGGTTTGGGTAAGGTCCATTCGCATAGTGGTTTGTGCATTCTGCTCAGTTGATCTGCTCTGACGTTGTGGATCCATGGGATGTATACACGCTGTAATATGATATGAAAATTTCCTAGTATCAGTTGAATCTTTAGAGCTAGATTCTATAGAATCGAAGAAGCTGTACCCCCTGAGTTCATCACGTATTTTATTGCTGTTGTGTTGTCCGAAAATACTCTGATATGACTGTGTTGATATTTTTCAGCGTGTAGTTGCAGGGCTATCCACACTGTATTTAATTCTCTTACTTTTATGGAAGTTGATTTTTCTTCCTCTGTCCAGAATGTTGTGTTCACAAAATAAACAATATTTTATAAAGGGTAAATCTTAGGATTAACGAGATTAACTTTAAGGTTTTTATTAGGGTATTCGAAAATAAGATAATAAAGACTAGGGAGCTTCCGTGATGTTAAAGATTTTTGATCTATTTATAAGAAATGTGCCGATAGTTTGTATTCCATATTATTGCGCAAGTAATTGTTTGAACCTTTCAGATGTTTGTCATCATTATTCCCATAAACTATATAAAGATTATATAAGCTTACTTTATGTTACTATATTTCAATCTTATGGAATATTGTGACATTGAAGTTTTGTTAAACTGTCAAGCATTAATACTTGTGTGAGGCTCCTCGGATTAAATATACCGTCATATATTTAATATGATAACCCACAGTTCAAGCATTTATAATTAACTATAATCCGTGTAGAACGTGTTGTGAACAGTCTTTTTAAATCAATAAGGTAATTTACATGTATTATCAGCCTTATTACCATAAATGCTAAAATATCTTATTTTGTTGTTACGGTGTTTGAATTAATGCATCCTCTTCCGTATATGTTTGTTTATATAATAGTCCATAACATTAATTTCACTGGAGGCCCTTCATGTCCTTCCAGTACTTCTCAATAATATTAATAAGATGTGTTATCTAACAAACTGTCCCATGTTTTATATAAGTTAGCTACTCTTATATAAGACTTGTTATGATACGCATTCTCTATTGATATTATTGATGATTTCCATTCTTATTTTATATATATTTATATCTTTCTTAGATTATTAAACAAATAATTAAATATATGTGTGTATATAGATATATAGAAAGATACGTTTTATCTTTTCTATATATTTATATAAATGGCGTTTTTATCTGTGTACGTTCAAGTAGTTTATTATTTTCTGATCAAACTTTCTAGTTTGATACAATTTAGGTTATTTTATTATAGGTTCATTGCCATTATTCTATTATTTGCACGTTTTGTTTTATAAATGCTTTGATTCTATGCTCTCAAATACAACACAGGATCTGTGTGCTTCGGTCAAGGGATAGCTTATTCCATAACCACTGTTGGACGCGTCCACGTAAATATCTACTGCTGGACGTGTGGTGCAATCCTCCTTGTGGATTGATAGGCCGTTGTAGCTGTTTAAGAATTCTTCCCAGCGTGATAGATCCTTTAGGCCTCGTAGTGATAGTGGACGTATACCTTCCCAATTCTGGTGTTGTAGGTGAAGGTTCTGAGCTAGATCTCTTTGTAGAAAACGTAAGTGAATCAATACCTCCTCAGTTGCTGGAATGGCTGCTGTCATTTTTCCAATGAGACTTGCTATCCATCGGCAAGAAAATGTGGTCGTTGATTTTTTCAATTGTTTAATTCGATTCAAGATTTTTTTTCAGTTTCAGTTGAGGAATTTTGATTTGCATCTTTGAGGTATTGAATTCGAATCCCAGAAATTCTTGAGTTCTCTGTGGTTGAAGATTGTTCTTTTTGTAATTGATTAAAAAGCCCAAATTCTTCAGGTGAGCCAAGGTTTGTTCCACATTGTGTGTCATTTCTGTCTTCGATTTGGTTACTAAACATATATCGTCTAGATAATACACCAATCTCATTC
>VCJA01004805.1:0-19876 GCA_024139275.1 Backusella macrospora
TTTTTCACTTGAGATGTTTGAAATTTTCACGGTTATTTTTGAAGAAATTCTTCAAACTCTGAGGCTCACGATTCAAGATATCCTTGAGGTCATTGGATCTGACTTCTTGGTAGCCCTCACTAGCAGATCTCCAAAATTCCTCCATGGTTTCAATAAGCTGATCATTCAAAAATCTACCTAGCGGAAAAGTAGAAAAGGTATCGCGTTCACGACGATCATCAGGACCAGGATTTTCATTTTTTTGATATTTTGGGCGTTCACGGAAATTTTTGTCACCCCGCATCTTTTGAAGATATTCACGCATTTCCCTGTCAGAGATTTGGTTGAAACGAAGATTTTTACGGTCAAGACCTTGACTAATTTCCTGTACTTGATCTTCAGTGGTACGAGCACTACTAGAGCAGAACTCATAAGTGTTCTTGCGAGATGCTCTGGAGCCATTATCTTCTTGCTGTTGCTTACGCGTCAAAGACCAGATGGCTTCAGTCATATCATTAAGATCGACAGTAGTCCACTTGTCACGATTATCGATAGGTAAAGAAAGCTTGTTTTCATTCTCTATTTGAAGACCCATGAAGTAGAAATGTTGGTTAAATACTGGGTGACGGATGATACAGTGCTTTTCGCTACTGAAAGTTTCCTTGACCTTTTTCTCAATATCAAGGTATTCTTTCAAGTTGCTATAGCTTTCAGACTTGCCATTTTGCTCAATGCGATCAATACCAGTACTAATACAGTAAAAATGAGTTGGAAACTAATATGAATATAAACATATAATATTCAAAAAAAAAAATACATACATAGATATCATGACAAAATGGTCAACGTCAGCATTCTTAGCAGCTCTGATAACATTATCAGCCTCTCTGGTTCTGTTTTTGGACTGTTCAGGAACCAAGACAACGTTTCTAACCTGACGAAGGACCTCTTTAACCCTGTTTTTATCATTGTAATCAACCTCCATGACTTCAGCACCCATACTCTTGAGAACATTAAGACCAAGTTCGTTTTCATGGCTACGAGTCAAGACACGAAGACGACGAGATTCAGACTGCGAATCCTTGCAGTCTCTGATTTGCTCCAAGATATGGTAAGCCAAAGCATAACCGGTGAGAGAGTCAACGTTGGTGATGACACAGATGTTTGAAGTGTTGGGAGAAGACATGTTTAGAATAATATCAAAAAGAATTGAATTCGATGAAGATTAAAATTGGTTTGAAAACCATGGTCTTTTTATATGTTTTTCTTTTGCTTGTAGTGCTTATTCTTGACATGTTTCTTTTTATGTTGTTACTTGAATTGTTCACACACTATGATAATTTATTTCTTCTTTTTGACTTGTTGTATTCAAGTAGAGGAGTATTGAATACAGTTTAGCACTGTATCACACAGTGGCTTACAATAGGTTTAGAGAGTAATATGACCTTTGGTTATACACAGCCTGTATTAATTGAAAAATAATAAACAAAGTATAGACTTTCTATGAGGTTGTCGTGTATTATTTAAGGTTTCAGAGAGCAATATTTCCTAAGTGGAGATAATGCTATTTAGTATAAAAACACACTTTGAAATTATATTCTTAGCGCTATTTCTTTTTTTATTTTTATTTGTAAAAACACAGACAAAAACATGGGAGTATTGGGTCTTTATTTGTTTATGTAAAATAAAATTTCGATGAGTAGCCACACAAGCCGAGAAAATTTCTGCGAGCGACCTTCCATTACGCCATTCCAGTAAATTCCAGTACTCCCCTATTTTTAAGATGTCTTTATTGTTATTTAAATTATTATTAGAGCCAAACTTTGAAAAAAGAGAGCTTGAAAATGGCGATAAAGATTATTGGACTCATTTTGTTTTTTATTATTAAATGAATGATTATGAGAACAAATAATAAAAAAAGACATTGTTCTTGAATTAACTTAACCATTAGTCTTTACCTTTAATCATTACAATACTTTCTCTTATTTTACGTATAAGCTACTGGTGTAAGTATACTCATATTCAAATGTACTCGAATGTGACAACAGCATTATCTTCGCTCTTGAGGTACTAACAGAGATAACGTTCCCTCTTAGTATTGAAAACGCAATATTTAATAGCGAAGTAATAAAATCATTTTCACAAAAATTAAGCTTTTAGTGTAGAATCCACGTAGTAAACACAAGTAAAGTTTAATTAATGCTAAATGTACAGCTTCTATCCAATCTTCTTATCTTATCTATCTATTATAATTTTTTAAAAAACATGTCAAAAACTCACTTCTCTCTAGGTTGTGGAATTCCCCTCACATACAGGCACACATGTGGACTTATCATTGTTGTGCGACTTTTTCGATTTTTTTTCGTCTTTCGCTCATCAGAGCAGTCACAAAAACATGTGCGTTTCGACCCGGAATATAGAGAAATTGCGGTCCGGAATCAATACTACTGACTTGCCTCGACGCCTCTCAAAGTACACCTCTACTGCCCTAATATTATTACTCATTTTTATGTTATTATCTACTTTGTTTCTATATCATCTTATTACTCATATTTTAACCTTCCTTATTGTTGTATTTTCTATCTCTTTTGTTTATTAGTTTTTTCTAAATAATTACGCCTACACTGCCTCTCTTACTTTCCTTTTGAAGGAACACACTTATTTGGATCATTTGACATTTTATTCTATGAATCTGTCAATTTACCTTTTTGATTTATTTCTATTTTATTTTTATTTTGTTTACTTAGGCTTTAGTTAATTCCCTTGAAAAGATTATATTTTTATTTTATACTGTCACTAGATCCAATTAACCTCGGTTTCCCTTAAATGCTACTAACCGCTGCTCTTTTGGTATAATCTTGGCGTTGTTTATTTTTCTTGTCTTTTATTGGAACTTACGATTATTAGTT
The DNA here is from genome assembly GCA_024139275.1 of Backusella macrospora. Taxonomy (NCBI): domain Eukaryota; kingdom Fungi; phylum Mucoromycota; class Mucoromycetes; order Mucorales; family Backusellaceae; genus Backusella; species Backusella macrospora. The sequence continues at coordinate 2,889 of VCJA01004805.1, forward strand.
GCGATTAATAATACAAGCTAGCGACTTTCTCACATCCTTATTGTTTGGATCGTGTGATTTATATTATTTTATTTTATTTTTGAAGAATTATTATTTTGATATAGCTGCGGTTATACTTGCAGGTCTCTTCCTCTAGATTAGAACGAGTACTATATGGATTCTCCCGAATTAGTCATCCCTTTTGGATCTGTCTGGACATTATTAATGCTACCACATTTAATTAGAACGAGTCTCTTGATGTTTTGTTTATTGAAGATTGATTATTTTTAATCAATTAACCTCTGTGAATATTCAGTTATTCTATTATTAGGTCTCCCCAAGTTGCTGCGGTTTCTTTTGCTGACGATCTAATGAAGTTGTTTTTCTTTAAAGGTATTTTTTTTAGCCATCGGTATAAACATGAGCGTAGAAATCATCTACAAGAAAATATCGAACTTTGGGAACAGAAATTTGGATCAACCTTTTAGTATCATTTTTTGTATCATTTTTTTTTTGGATATCAGTTTGGATATCTAATTTTATCGAATCTTGGTCAACTCGAATTTGAAGAAGTGAAATCTTTGTCTGCGGTCAGAAAGAAATTGAAGAACTTTTATTTTATTTTGAAATTGCCCTTTTTAATTTATCTTATCTTATTGAATAAACTCTTTATTGTTCTGTCTCGACTATTAATATTTTACATTAATCGTCACTTTTACTTAAATTATATCGAAACATAACCCCACTCTCAAGGTACATGGTCTAACTAGTATAATCTTCGTCTTCTATCGGCGCTGTGAACTATTGCAAATCAGTACCCTATACAACTATCTTGTGTTCTAAACCTGCAGCTCTCCTGCAGTCTCCCTGCTCAAGACCAATCCTCCTTTAACCGAAGGACCTTACTGTTTTCAACACAAGTCGAAGTATAATATACGACATCATCCTCTTTGCAATATCAATGATTATTTATGTAAATAGATTTATACAGCCTTTTATTTCTAGTTATTACAAGGTAGTAGCATCATTTAAACTAATATAGCTGAGAATGTTTCACTGACTTGTAATATGCAAGTATGGAGTCAATCTTAGATATAAACATGTACAGTTTAATATACGCAGTCACTTTTGTATTAACCAGTTCTTCTAATGCTATATGACATATGGTATGATCAGACTTTCGTATCTCTACACAGCATAAAATTATCCTCAATATAATTAGATTTTATTGGTTATTTTGTATTTTATTATCCGGTCAATGGGGTTCATTAAGTTACGTCTACAAACATATTGAAGAATCTGGTTTTTTAAGTAGGAATACGATACTATTGTAGTTTAAAAAATAGTCTTATATAAGACTGCACTGTTGTAAATCGATTTGGTTTTATTAGAACAGCAGTCTTATGATTATGTCAAAAATATCACAAATAATTGAAAGGAGATTGCTCTTATAAATTTTAGTATGTATTACCTGGGCCTTTAACCTCTCTTCCTTTTTCCGTTTTTGCATGACAGATTTATATATATATTTAAATGGTGAAACGTGACGACATAAATATAATTAAAACCAGACTCTTTACTTGACATAACTGATTAGGAAATTCTATCATGACCATATTTTTATGTTTATTTAATATTTGCTTAATTCTGAATTGTATTGCTCTCCCCTTTTTTTCCACTATTGCCTAGTTATAACTGTTATTGTTTTGTTGTTCATTTTTAGCCAGCATTATTTTGGTAAAGGTTTACACTTGATTCATTGACATTGTTATTAACTTTTAGTAGTTGGTTTTTGTTTTGTTTTAATAAAGTAATAGCCTCACATATCAATGAGTATATATGAAACCAACTTTTCCAATTTTAAAATCAGCGAGGGTAGTTTTGCTAAAAAAAAACCGGTCACCTTCTAGGCATACTGGCTTATTATTAATTACTTTCTGTTAGTGACAGCCCTTTTCTTTCATTTCATTAATAATAATTTCGTGTATGTGCCACAATCACTTTAATACTTAAGCTTTTCAATATATCAATATACTAACTGAAATCGAAAAAAAAATAGTATGTTCAGCACAAAAATATAATAATCTTGTGAATAAATGAGTATTACTTATATAAATTCAACTGAGAAGATTAAAAAAGAAAAGATGCATATATGATGAATGATACATTCCTTGCCTGTCTCGAACATTTCTATCTCAGCAAAGATATATAAACAAGCCATCTTATACACAAATATTTTTTTTAAGTAATAAAATAAAATAAAAAACAAAATGGTTTCCAATAAACAAGTTATTTTTTCAAATATTCCTCAAGGTTACCCTGTTGCTGGTAAGGATATGACCATCAAGGACTATAATATTAACTTGGATGTTGAACTTCCAAGGGGTGATTTTATCTTGAAGAACCTTGTACTTTCTGTTGACCCTTACATGCGCGGCCGTATGCGTGATGCCAATATAAAGTCCTATGCACCTGCTTTCCCCTTGGGTGGTACCATGACCGGTGATACCATGAGTGTTGTTCTCAAGTCTAACAACCCTGATTACAAGGTGAATGACTTGGTCTATGGCCGTACCGCTCAAGGTCTCTTCGAAGAGTACTCTCAAGTCACTGCTGATTACGCCAAGCACGCATACGTTGTACGTAATGATGCCAAGGAGAACGGTCTTCCATTATCCCACTACGTTGGTGTACTTGCTATGCCTGGAATGACAGCTCACTATGCATTGACTGAAATCGGTAAACCCAAAAAGGGTGAGTCTCTCTATGTATCTGCTGCTGCTGGTGCTGTCGGCCAGATTGTCGGCCAGGTAGGTAAGGCACTTGGACTTCACGTTGTTGGCTCTGCTGGCAGTGAAGAAAAGGTGGAGTATCTCAAGTCAATTGGTTTTGATGGAGCTTTCAATTACAAGACCTGTGATATTGATGCAAAGCTTGCTGAACTCCTTCCTAATGGTATTGACATTTACTATGACAATGTTGGTGGTGAGATGCTTGATTTAGTATTTAAGCATGCTAACAACTATGGTCGTATCATCTCTTGTGGTATGATTTCCCAATATAACCTCGAAAAACCAGATCCTATTTACAATTTGATGGCAGTTGTTGCAAAGAGACTTACTATTCAAGGCTTCATCATTATGGATCATATGGACTACGAGGCCAAATTCCTCAGTGAAATGACACCTTTATTGGTTTCTGGAAAGATCAAATATCGTGAGGATATCACCGAAGGTATTGAAAATACTCCCCAAGCCTTGATTGATGTTCTTCTTGGTGAAAACAACGGGAAAAAAGTTGTTAAGATTTCAGACTTGTAAAGAATAAAAACCCACCTTCCCAATGTATATTATCATAAATAAAATATATATAATTTTTAGTACCATCTAAAAAAAAACACATATGTGTATATGTTTTTTTATTAATATTATTTATTGAGAAAAAGAAGGGAAAAGGTCATATTTTATAAATTAATGATAGTTTGGTATTAAAAATAATGGATGAAGTATTAAAATATATACAAAATGGACTTAATTAAATAGTTCTCTTATCGATGGAAGTGATGCCAGAGGATTCTTCATCAGAAAGAGATTTTTTGTCCACGCTAAAATCGTCCACGAGTGCACGAGCAGCGCCACCCACCGCCTTCTTTTTTGCAAGTTCATCATCGACTTCAGTAGTATCATAAGGAAGGATTAAGTTGAGCAAAATAGACATAATACCAGCAATAATATAACCTGTACTGAAAATAGTTTCGAGTGCTTCCATCAAACCTGCAAGTGCTTCATTTTCAAAAGTAGGAAGTACATAAGTAAACCAGGAAGGCACAAGTGAAACACCTAAGGCTAAAGCCAAAGAACCTGCAACAATTACACGATCTCTGCGCGACCAATCTAGATAAGCTAGAATTCTGATACCAGAAGTGGCCACAGATGAAAACAAATAGACTGTCATACCACCAATCAATGGACTTGGAATAGCTAAAAATGCAGCAGAGATTTTACCAAATACACCACAAATGATCAGAATTGAGGCACAAACAATGCCAGCACGGCGATTTGCACAACGGGTGACAGCAATTATACCATTGTTTTGGCTGAATGTAACTACACCCATACTTGTGGCAAGACCGGAGAAGATACCAGAGATACCATCAGCAAGTAATCCACCTTGACATCTCTCTTCAAATGTTTTTCCTTCAAGAGGTAATCCAGAGACATCACTCGCAGCCGTCAAATCACCAAGACATTCGATAATCATATCGAGCTGTACAAAAAGGAATGGAATAATACCAGGTCCATAAACAGACCATTTAAAGTGTTTGACCCATAAGAATGTACCAACAGGGGCAGCAATAATACCAGAATTATCAAACATACCAACAGCAGCAGCAATAATACAGCCAATCAAGAGACCAATGACTACTGAAATATTTTTGAGGAAAACGGAACCAACTAACTCAATGACAATAATTGTAAAAAAGACAGATGCACCTAATGCAAAGTTAACGGGTCCACCCCAAGGCTGGGCGTTAGGAGCACTTATACTTGGGCAAAGAACAAATTTTCCAGAGCTGGGTCGGCTCATACAGGGACCAGCACCACCAGCCCAGTTTTTCATTCCAGATGAAACAAGGGAAGTACCAATAGCAATTAAAACTACACCCATTACGATCTTTGGAAATAATTTACGAATGGCTCGAGGAGGTAAGAAACTAATACCAATAGACAAGAGGGCGCAAATCATCTAAATAATGTTCAATATAAAAATAAAATAGAAGTTAGTCTGAGTATAGGTTTATAAATATTAAATTTTAACCCCTTACCTGAGTACCAAGTACAGCACCAAAAGCATCTGGACAAGGTAAGTAGTTTATTGTGCCATCAGCCAAAACTTCAGTAGGACAGGCACCACCTTTATTTATTGTTAAAAAAAAAAGTATATACGTGATTAGTTTATAGACACTTTGAAATCGTTGATGTAATTTGAACTCACTCTTATACATATTTCCAATAATTGCCTGAGCAGCTGGTAAATTTGAGAATGCAACACCAGTAATTTGAAGCAAACCAGCACCGATAAAATAACGTGTTTTAGGGATACGAATACGAACAATTTGGACTAAACTATAAATGCAATATATGATTGAGTTAGTAACTATTTGTCATTTATTTTTTAGAAAAAAGAAATACCTCATTAAACCTGAACAAATTAGTGATGCAGATACCAAGTAACGTCTTGTATCTTCATCAAGATTGAGAAAGCTACTTCCAGAGCCAGAAATCATAATGGTTGGTGAAATGATACCCCCAATGACGGCCAAGAAATCTAAGTAAATAAAAATAAATGTGATGAATATTTTAGCTTTTGATTATATATATAGCTCATATATTGTTTACGTTGTAAACCCATCAGAATTGTCACAAGGATTGGTATATCATCATCAGGACCGTAAAAAGGTGATCGGTTTGCTTTTTTACTTATGAAAGGAATATTTGGCATACTAGATCAAGATATTAAAATAAAACATAAATAATGGTTCTTGTTCAAGGTTTTTATTTAAGAAATATTACCAAAGAGCACGATAATCATAGTTACCAATCCATCCGTCTCGCGTTGTAAATTTTGTTTTTATTCCTGACCATTTTGAAGTAGCAATGTTAGTAGTAGTTGTAGGAAGATCAGCAGGTGGGTAAAGATCTTTTGTATCTTCACGACTTTCTATCCTTATTTCCTCTGAATACTTTTTTTCGATTTCAGCCATTTAAATGATTGACTCAATAATAGCTATTATTTTTAAAATAAATAGTTAAATAATAATGATAATTCAAAAAAAAGGTAAATGAAGGCCATGTCTCTCTTTTATATCAATGCAACTTATCTGTAATTGTTCACACTCTGATAGACAACTCATATGATTGCACAAATCAATCCCAAAACGAATATTAAACGATCTGAGTTTTAATTCCGAGAAATTGTAGCAAGCCAATTCTCACCAGGTGGGATTCCGTTTATTCTTTTGTCCAAAATAAGACTGTTTGTTATCTTTAATCTTTCTTATCATTCATCTCTCTCTCTCTCGCTCTCTTCATTTTTAAAGAAGTTCTTATCTGAACTCTCCATTACTAATACTTACTTATCGTGTAATTCAGAAATGAAGGGTAAAGCAACATATTCTGGAATAAACCACGAGCTTTTCTTTTTGGCAATAGATTTACTATAGACCTCTACTTGTTTGATTTTTAATTAAGTAATTGTTTTAGATATTTTATATTAGTTTGTTTCAAATTTAATAGTAGAGTTAAAAAATGTTAATGGAACAATCAAGGTGGACCATTTATCTTTTATTGTAATTCATAATTTAACTCGCCGATTACTCCACATATTAAGGAAAAAAGGACAGTGTCAATTTGTGTCAGCAAGCACAAAGAGACTTCTCGTTTCCTTTTTTGAAAAGATATTGCAACATTTCATTTGCAAAATTAACCTTTGAATAAGCTGGATCGAACAGGATTGGTTCAAATGAGTTTTGATATCAACTAAGATAGAAGGTATGCTGATAGTCAATGCTATTTCCTCTTTATAGACTCTATATTTCATAAACCTTCTTTCTTTTTTTGCCACACTTTAAATTAAAATTAAATCAAAGCATTTTTTTATTTCATACATAAAATGTAAAAAAAAAAAGTATTTTCATAGTCACATGGCGAGTAGAGAGATGAGAGAGGGTATAATCAGAATACCGCTTTCTCAAATAACAACAACAACAATAAATATACCAGAACTCCTGTCCACTTCCTTTTTTGTAAAGCACTAAGTAAAACATATATAATACGAGGTTTTCCGTCATTAAGGACCTTTATCTTATCAATGTATGACTTTACGAGAATTGACTTATCAGACTTTGATAATCGCCGTAAGGCGATTGCTGTTGATCTGATCAAAGCAGCATCCCATGATGGATTCTTTTATGGTAATATATTGCATATCTGCATCTAGGAGTACTGGAAACTAATATATGATATATTTTTAAAAATTGTAAACCATGGAACACCATTTAGCGATACACACAAAATGTTTGATAGAAGCGATGGTTTCTTTAACCTACCAGATGAAGAAAAAACAAAATTATCAAATGGACTTTCCAAGAAATACTGGTTGGGAAAAGCGTTCACAGGTAGCTATTTCTTTTTTAACAACTACTCGTTTATTTTTTGAAACGCCGAAACCATTAAAAGAATACAGGTTCAACTTTCTACAAGCACCGTCGATTTAAAGGAGTGCGTTCAATTGTCATTCTATAGCACTCCTGATTTACATCCATTGGAAACTGACGTTCCAGGATTTGATTCAACAGCCAATGAGCTTATGCGAAAATGTAATAGCGTATCACAGCAACTTCTGACTTATTTTGCTATCGGCCTAGGCTTCCAAGTCGATTTTTTTTACTCGATGCCACGATATCAGTCAGCCAAACTATTTGAACTCATTGAAACGCATGCGCATTCTAGAGAAAACACAAGTACAAGTACAAAAACAAAACAGTGAATCTAATCAACCGATAGATATCTATACATTTTCGATATTGTTTCAACAGCCTGGCCAAGAGGGACTAGAAGTATTTCACAATAATGCCTTGATACCAGTGATTCCACCAAAAGGTGATATTGTATGTCATATTGGTGACATGATTGTACGGTAGTCTGATGATCAGTTACAGAGCAAACATATCAGAAGTTCAACTTCAAAAAATAACAAAACGCCACGATACACTCTGGAATATATTAATGGAGAAAATCGTTCTATTATCATTCAGGGACGCACTAGGTCTTTTATAATTATACCACTCTAATATTGCTGACCTTATAAAATCAGTCGTATTATTTCTGCATGGTTAAACGTTAATCATATATTCCGCCTTTTCTTTAGCTAGAAAGATTGGAATTTGCAATGCACAGACTCTGGAAATATGATTTATATAATCAGAATGTCTACCGAAACTTAGTGACTATGAAAATGCTAAGCACTTCAGTATATATCCTGTTACTACTCTTAGCTCAAAAAATTATTTATACAATTTTTTATGAACTACGCAGTTTTTCGAAATTAGATTATAAACAGGTGAATGATTGGAGGGTAAAATTGTTTGAATAACGTTGAAACCTTTTTTTTTCACTTTTGCATATAAACACAGTATTGAGAGCCCAGTTATTAATAGTATCTCTTTATTAAATTGGATTACATAGTATGACACTAGAAAGTGTTGTAATTGCAAAATCGACACTTTAATATGTGACGCTTATTATAGAAAGCTTGTAGAAGCTGTTAGATAGCGCCGGTTCCTTTCAGAAATATCAAATTACTCTTTATAGTCTTCTCAAACTTCTTATATACTTTTGAATAAAATTATTAATGTATATACACTTTACATTGTTGAAAGAAGACTTCAGCCAAATGACCGGACTCAAAAACCGCTTGCAGAGAAATCGCACTTCTCAGTGAACAAAGTATTATATTTCAAAAAAATATTATGCTTTAGAAAGAGTTAAAGATTAACTACAATGAATACTGTATTCCAATTTTATCAACTCGCGTATTGATACAGATTTTATAATACTTATAAACCTGTATTAATGCGCGGATTGAGAAAATGGGAGTGCACAAATTGGTATCGAGGAAAAGATTGTCATGGATCTGTTTCTTATAAAAATTGGAAGACAGTCCTTTGAGTAAAATCTCTTTTTTTTTTCCTTTGCCAATGTCAAGGTTCTCATCTGAAAATTAGTCATGCTCACATAAAGCCTTTTCTTTCTCGTTTAATAAATCAATGTAAGCGTTTAAAGATATAAATAAAACCATAAAAGTCTTGACAAGAAGGCTCCTGGTATTATTATTTGTACTTTTTTTATATCATCCCTCTAAAATGAGTTATTTTTTCTTTTTTTGAAAGAATATGGAAACGGTAATATTTACGATGAGAATGGAAATGAGGTTATGGACATAGTCCAAAAAAGCGAACAGTTCAACATTAAGCAGCTGGCTAATCTTGATTTCTATTTAGAAGAAAACTTGAACAGTTTTTCTGCTGTTTTAAATGACGAAGACACCGAAATGGAGACCCCAGAAGAGAAAGAAAAAAGAGATCTAAAAACTATAATGAGTATAGTTAGAAATATAAATAAATGTTCTTCAAGTACAAACTATAGCGTGTGGTGTAAGTCTATGAGGCTGAAAAAATGACTAAAATTAAGCCATTAACGGTTCAAACTTGGTGATACAATTATCTAGAAGATCTACGCAGTTATACTTTTTGAAAGAAAATCAAGCTTTAGGTGACGAATGTAAGTAATTCATTTTTGAATTCTGTGATGAGAAATCATTAGCATATATTGTCGATGCTATCGAAGAATTGACGAAAAAAATTGAAAGATTGGGTATTAAAAGGTCTTGAGAGAGCGAGTTTATTAAAAAGGATTTCAACCTCTCGTCCAAGAGAGTATTTCTGATCCGAAGCAAGAATTAGAGAAAACGTTGTTTCTGCAAGAATAGAATGGGTCAGAAGCTGAATTGGGTTACACCAAAAATCACGCATTTATTGATGAATCAAGCTTTGATATCAACAAGAAAGCGAGTATAGCCTGGAGTCTAAAAGGAAAAATAATCAAGGTCAACACACATGTAACAAGAGCGGTTTTGCACTCTATTTTAGACTGCATATCTATTCACTATATCATCAATATCCATATGAGAATAGCTAGGGCACTTCAAAGAATAAGAAAAATCCAAGGCGGAAAAAAAGAAGAAAAGTTTCCCCTCCCGAACACCACGTCGAAGGAATCCACAGGTACAGCTTCTGGCTACTATTTAAGGTTAATCAAGAAAACTTTAGATTTAGTAGACAAACGCGAGAATACGAGAAGGTACTACTTCATCATGGATAACGCACCTATCTCTACTATCCCTGAGATAGAGGAGGAAATAAACAGTAGTAATAGAAGATACAAGTGTGTATACTTTGTTCCATATCCTCCTGAACTTAATCACATTGAATCATTCTGGGCCGTAGTTAAAATTTTTTTGTTAAAGGCACAAGCTTGCCAATACTGAAATTCTTAATTAATTTCATAATATCGCGCAAAACTAAAAAAAAATCTACTAAATGTTTGGATGGTGTTCCTATTTAAAATACCAATTTTAATAAACTCTACCATAAATCTCAAAAGCCTAATGACTTTATTGGTTTTAATTATTTTTTAAGAGTGGAGTGGCTGTAAATAAGTGGTTTCCGATATATGAGGTTAGTTAATACCTTAATTAACGGGGGAAAGCCTAGCAGAAAAAGAACTAGTTATATGAATGACTATTATGATTTCATACAATTGCACTTTATTTCTTAGCTTTGAAATCATTGGTTAATCTTTACATCATTGAGTCATCAAGCAATACTAAGCCCCCGCTCCATGATTTAAAAAGAAATCATGGATTAATGAGAATAGGGAATGTGTTTGAGTTTGCAGCCGTGATTGATCAGCGATAAAGAGAGTAGTTCAAAGGGTATAATAAATTGTTGTCTCATGCAGCAATACCGCGTATATTAAAATACTTTATTAGCTATATATAAACTTTTTTAAAACATTATCTATTGATAAAAATAAAATCATAAAACATTATCATACAGTCATTCCACTGCAAATTTAAACAACTCCCGAAGAAGATTCAAACATTTCCCGAAGATGAATTCAAACAAAATTAGAAGTCAAAATCAAACGCGATCCAAGTATGACTTATAGTATCTTTGTTTTTTGCTTGTATAAATGGAATACTTTATCGCTCTAAATTTTATACAAGCAAAAAACAAAGATACTATAAGTCATACTTGGATCGCGTTTGATTTTGACTTCTAATTTTGTTTGAATTTACCTCCAGGAGTTGTTTGAATTTACAGTGGAATGACTGTATATACGAAAAATATTATTATCAAATGATATCTCCAAGCTTATATTACACACACAAAAAACATTTTCCAAATCAGAAACTAAATAGGAACAGCCAAGTGGGCTTAATATAAAATATATGTAGATGTATTCGCATAAAGGGTTTTATTGGTATATAAAAATAAAAAATAAAGTCATTTTATATAAAAAGGAATGAAATGTAGTTTCTTGATGATAAGGTATTGGATGAATGAAATTATTATTATTAAAGAAATCTAATTGGTACCAAAGAAAGCACGGAAATAGTCACCTATAACAAAAGAAAAAAAAATAGAAGTTAACATATTATTTCTCTATTTTTCCCACCATAAAAATTAAAAAAAAAAAATCAGCTTACCAAGGGCAACCATACAAAGTGTCTGCCACATACCAAGACCAATACGAGGTAAAGTACCTCTGTAAAAGCCCTTCATACCATTCTCTTGATAAACCCATTTTGCTGCTGCTGAGATGGTCATCTTTTCAGGACGACCGGCGGCTTTGACCTGACTTTGCATTTCAACGCGAATGACTTCAATGGGTTGATTCCAGCACGATAATGCACCACCGATCATCGATGCAAGTGCTTTATCCAATGCTGTTGCACGAAGGTGAGCATCAGGACCATCTCCATAACGAGAGCGAATAATACTTTCTTGTGCAAATCTTGTAATACCAAATCTGCTTCCCCAATTCGTACATTGTCTAACAGCGACAGCATTTACACCCTTATTGATACCAGCAATACCTTCCTTCTTAAAAATATCGGCGGCAATCTTAAAGGTAGATTCCTTGACAGCTAGATAAAAATAAAAATGGGTTTAAAACTCGACTCTACCTTGAAAGATCACCCCCTTTTTTCCCGAGTATATTTGTTGTTTGTTTATTTTATATTTACCTGATTTGTGACGTGTGACCTCGACAGTCTTCATAAAAGTACAGAAACCCATTGTTGTATAAGCTTGAGCAATACCACCACCCATACCTCCAGCAATACCAGCCTAATAGATAAGATAGATTATATTTAATTAAATGGCAACATATTTACGCGCACAGAATAAAGATGAGCTATGCAACACTTACCAGAAATGGAGAAGCGCCGGCAACTCTAGCGCGATATTCGAATTCAGAAGCGGTAAATAACAGAACAGCACCTTTGGTGGCTGCCTCAATCCAAGCCCAGGGAATCAAGCCTTGATAAAAACCGAGAACTTTACCACGGCTCCATACAGTCTTGAGGGATTGTGCTAAAGTTTGCCCACGGTTTGCGGCTAGTTGTGTCTTGACTACTTCAAAAGGTTGGCCAAGTGTAGATACTTCGAAAAGGTTAAGCGCTAATTATATTATCGTTAAAAATCAAAACTCAGTTATATGTATATATATATATTAATCATGCTTACAAGCTCCCAACAGTAAGTTCTTGTAGGAAACCTTTTTCTTTTGAAGAGGTGCGTTAGGATCAACAGGAGTGGAATCGATAGGAGCCATAGTAAATATAAAAGTACGATAAAGGAGTAAAAAGAAAACGAGATAAACAAATAAAAAAGAACGAAACGCTATTTATTTCATCGAACTTTTTTTTTTTTGGCTCTAATTGTGACTTACGAGAATGGCCGCGGGCATTCTTCCAAACGAGGAAAGGGATCCGCTCATTTACTGTCCCCAACTTGCCCACCCCAATTTTGTATTATAATAAAATACGATTGGCCGCTTACACAAATAACAAACTGAGTCCCAATTGTTTTTTTAAAAAAAAGACACGTACACGCTTTTCTAGATAGCTATAAGATAATTATTATATAACCCCCAGTTTATTTTATAAAGATAAGCCTATAATCAGTGTTTACAAATAAATATAAAATATTCGCTAAATGATAACAGGCTATAAAATACTTTGAGCTTTTCAATTAAAAATTATGCGAAAGGAAAGATTGTAGCAGTGCTACTCTGAAGAAATTCCCAGAAAAAAACCATTAATATGTTATTTCACTATAAAGAACTGTTTTTTTAGGTACACGTTTATTTTTTGATTGATTAATTGATTGATTTTTCTATAGAACCCTATCACTCCCTTCTTATAAATAGTCATTATATTTACTTTTTCTTATTATTGGATTACCTAAAACCGCGCTGCGATAAAAAAAAATACGTCCATTTTTGTGAATGAATTTCTCGAAAAACGTAAATAGTAATATCAATAGGTGATCGACAATGCAGATAAAACTCAATATACGTTCTTGTTTATTTATTTCTGAAAACATTTCATAAGGAAGGTTGTGAACAGAATTACGATTAATTATTCTTAATACTTTGTTTTTGTTTGAAAACATAATCAAAGCCAATATTTTTGTATACTGATTTGTTAAGAGATATGTTTATTTCATCTACTAAAATATCACCACTACGGGGTGATTTACCGATTTTATGTAGAATAAATCCTTGGCGTTGTTATTCGTAACACTGCCCCCCTTTTTTGAAACAAAAAACAGAATAAAAAGGAGAAAGGGTAAAAAAACAGGAGAATGAAATACATAAAGGCTTAAATTGTTTCATAGAATTTTCTTTTTCTTGTTTGTTTATTATTCTTTAGGCTCAGAAAATAAAAGGCAGGCATTTGAAATAGTGGTTCGAACACAAATTTTTGATCCGTAGAAAAAAAAAAGTTTTGTTATTTTCCAAACGTTGTCATTTGGAACATCAAATTTTGGGTTTTTTTTGGGTTGTACAGTTACAACCCCAATCAAACAATTACATTTAACTTTACTAGATTACACAAACTTAGAGTACAATCAGAGATATACTTGCATACATACTTGGCAAATAAATATGTTAAAGTACAAAAAATAGAAACTTTACTGGATAGAAGACATTATAGCATTTAATCTAAAGGAAAGAGAGGAGTTTACTGATAATAGTTTCCTTATGATGTAAGAGTAGCAGTATTATTCTTCTTCTCGGAATAATAAATACTCACCTTTATTTTTTTAGCCGATTGTATGTTTTGCGTGTAATTATTTTAATAGCTATTATTGGATACTTTTTGACATGCAGTCGTTCCACTCTCAGTTTGTACATTAACGGGTAAGCCACGAAATCAATTCGTGCATTACCAGAAATCAATCAAGTATTTAAATCTGAAAAAAGAAAGTAGCAATAACAACAACAACAACAACAATACTAAGAGCCCACTTATCAAGACTTTTGTTGCGTACATTAAATTAAAAGAGACCCATGTATTCTAGTTCACGACCTGATTAATTTCTATTCGGGTTATGCACGAATTGATTTTCAAATTTTGAGTGAAAATGATTTCATGGCTTGTCCAAAAATCTTCAGCTAATGAGCAGGTTGAGAGTGGAATGATTGTACAATGGTTCTGCTTCCGACAATAATACCATCCACGGTATGGTATCCATAATTGACAGGGTCGTGTTACATAAACGGGCTGCCATCCAATCTAAAACCGTTCAGCTTTATGCATGAGTCAGATTATTTTCTTGATTTCACACTGTAATTTCCTGTTGAGTCCAACTGGGTTTGATTTTTTTACACAATTCATTACGCGATTTACATTACAAAAGATCTTCTGCATATAAATACTTCTTAATTCTAACTAAAGCCCCTTTTTTTTCTGAAGCAAGTTATCGGCTGATACAAGTTTTATTAAAATCTTATATACATATACATATTCATCTTGAATAAAAACCTGGAGTAGACCATAGCATTCTGGCTATAGCTACAATAAATTTGATTCCATCATGGCTCTCTCATATATAAATGGTTTAGTTTTTCTGCTCGCCATAAACGAAGTGAATTATACGTGTTCTTCTAATATATATATATATGTGCGTGTGTGTCGTTTTTTATACTACTACACCACCCCATACATTATCAATACTCTACAACATAACTTTTTTATAGTTTTTGGAATGCCGTGTCTCAGTAATCCGCTCCTAAACTCATCAATTTCATCCTTGGCGGAACCATTACTGCTTATGCTACTATAAAAATACGCGAATTAGATCAGCCATTTCATGTTTTTCTAAGATTTGATCCGTTAATTCTCTGGATTGATCGCATATTGAAATGTTTTAGTATTATTGTTGTTATTGTATATCTAAATGAAGTCAATCTACTATCATAGCCACAAACAATTAAACGCTTAAATAACTCTACTGTTCCTTAGTTACTGTATTTTTTTTATGTTGTTACTAGTATTCTTGAGAAATATGATGATAGTGAATCTGATACTGTTATCATGCTTTCTAAAATCCTCATCACCATTACTTCAAATATATAAAAGCACATGATTCTTTAAGTGATATTATCTTTATGATTTTACGATGCAGTAAAATTCCTTCATTGTACTATTAGTGCTGCCACCACCCTTACTAGTAAATATGGTTTAACCAAACCTTATAGATTTTTATTTCATATACAATATATTTGCTACTTTAATTTTGGTAATTCGTATATTATTTCGACTAGATCATATTCATAAGATTTTTGAAATCTTTTTAAAAATAATTCCTGGCCTAATGTGATGCTTTATTCAACATTTTTTGAAGAAATGACCACAGTGTTACAATAATGATTTGAAGTCTTGTTAGTTTTTATTTAGATCACTTGAATTGACACTTATAGGTTTGCTCAAAACAGCATAAATGGGCAAACACATAAATAATAGTGAAAACAATTCACAAGAAAACCGTAAAACTTATAATAGAGAAAAATAAACGAGACAACTCGTTATGTATAGTGTATCATAGAAATACATGCGTCAAAATAAGACTCTTAAAGTGCGATTAAATACTTCAACTTGTGAATTCGAATCTCCTTCTGTTTTATCTGCTTATAACTCTGTGGTCACTATAAGACTTCACGCTTTGTTTTTTTTTAAAAAAAGACTACATGTTTTGTTCAAAAAAAAATAACTTCATCGCTGGTTATAGCCGTCCTCTGTCATAGTCGAACTTAGCGACGTAAGTATACATACGCCAAATTTGTATTTGATAATCACTTTGAACGTTTATACTCTAACTTCTTTCTCAATATTTTATAATGTTTACTTATGTTCTAACATAACTTTACTGATGTTATTTGATAATACCTATGTTTATTGTGGCTCTTTCTTATTCACTATGTTTATACATACAACCCATTGTTCCCCTTTTTCTTGATCTCCTGCTTTTTCTAAATAATTTTATCGTTCTTTCTCATTAACTACTTTTTATTTTTGAATTTTTCTCAAAAACTTGAGTTTTTTTTCTCGATTTCTTGAAATAAACAGTACACAATATAATAAAATTTCAAATAATAACCTTGTAGTAGTTTTTTATTATATACGATTGGTAAATTGAATTCAGTTTTGATAAACTTGTTACTGCCAAGTCAATTGGTGATGTAGATATAAATACTATTTTTAAATATAGCTAGTCTCTCTTGAATTGTGGGAAATTTTTATCAGGGATAAGCTTCATAGAGATTCTGAACGAAGTCTAAAAAATAAGAAAAATAAAGTCAGTATTTAAGTTTATTCCTTAATAATAAAAAAACCGTTAATGAATAGTGTATGGTATACCCAGTTTTCTACCCAAAGCAAAAAAATAATAATGGGTACTTAATACGCTATGTTCATTCTTTTAAACAATATGTAAAGAACCGGGTTTTCTATTTTATTTTACAATTTGGTTTCATAACCGCAGCAAAACAAATAAATAATCTAATGAGATCAAGTAAAATAGACGAATTTACTTGAATACAACAAGCCAAGAAGAATACATCAACTACCATAGTGTGTGAATAATTTAAATAAAAATATCAAGAAATACATGTCAAGAATAAGCATTACAAGAAAAAAGAAAAAAAATATAAAAAGAACATGGTTTTCAAACTAATTTTAATCTTCATTGAATTCAATTATTTCTGATAGTATTCTAAACATGTCTTCTTCCAACACTTCGAATGTCTGCGTCATCACCAATGTTGACTCTCTCACCGGTTATGCTTTGGCTTACCATATCTTGGAGCAAATCA
>VCJA01004809.1:25426-36899 GCA_024139275.1 Backusella macrospora
CATCACATGATTGGGCCAAATCCTTTGCAAATGGGTCAATCTTTAAAAATTGGGTCGATCCAATAAAAATGAACCGATTTTTTCAAAGCTACTCAACTTTCTCAAACTAAATTGGTATATATAATTCAAACAATAAACTGACTTCATGAATTATTTGATTTCTTTTTTTGTTACAATCATTTTACGTCTTTGGAAGGCGAAGCAAGTCTCAGATTGGACTTAAAATTCCACACCACAATCGACAGAGTTCGATTCGGTTGTTTTTTAGCCAATAACCCCACTGTTTATGGCGTATTATACACCGAAAAACCTAAATATTTGAATTAAATATGATTCAGTTGGTCATTCTACAAGATGAGGTTGATTGCACCAAGAGAGCATATTATGACAAGCTTCCGAAAGTACTTACTTTTTTACTGTTCTGAAGATTTCCGTGTTATAGTCACCACTCTGCCTTCACTCTTCAGTTGCGTAATCTGGTCTGCGAGGAAGTGTATTCAATAACTGAAAATTAGCAAAGAAGTGATAATATTGATTGGATCTGTAAACCAATAATAAATACCACGTAGCAGATAGATAAAAAGGATTTTTAAGATAAAATGCCGGAAAGAGAAAGTGATATAGGCATCATAATTTCCAGTATTATTGGCTCATATATTCATATATTCATGTATTCATCCATTCATCCATTCAACAAAATGAACATTATGCCATACCAATTGTCCTTTATATTGTTAGCCAATTATTTATTATATAATACAAACTGTGCCTGAAAATCAATGAAATACTGAGAGGGTAACTTTCCTTCATACCCCAAACACATTAAATCGTGATATAGCGATGACATGCAATCTATATTTTCCTGACACAAAAGAAGGTTTAGAGTATTGGACTTTAATTCAATAACAAAGTAATGATATAATATAATAGAAAATGAGTCTCTTATTAAAATTGAAGAGATAGGGTCCTTCATAAATTTATGCGTGAAATAAATATTTTTAAACACTAGATCATGTGTAGGATGATCCATAAGAAACATCTAAGAAGAAAAAAACACTAATCATCTGCAAAGTCACATTGGCCAATAATATTTTCTTTCCCATTACGACAAAAACCCGATGATATCAACAAAAATGTCTATTCCTGACTTAAAAACAATATCCTGATGTTCTAGTCCCGTCTAATTTCATGTATATTACTAGCATGTAGTATATACTTCCAAACAAAATAATTAATAAATAAATAAAAACTTTTTATAAAATTTCATCAACGTATATTGAATTATCAATAAGAAGATCTAAAATTCCATATTGGGATCGTTTTAGTATGACATTATCTTGGATAAGTCCTCATTATTTATGTTTTAATAACTTATCAAATATAAAAACTTGGTGTTTTTTTTTAGGAATAGATGATTAATACTTTTCATGTATGTGTGCATATATAAAACTTCAACCCGCTTGGTATTCAAATTCTCATAACTTAATCGTGATTAATTGCCATGAATTAACCTGCTGAGATAAATATCTATATGCATATATAATATATGTGGTTCTTTTGAAAAAAAAATAGATGGATTTTTTTATATACTTCACTTAAAATGATTTAAGAACGCCATGTGTGAGCTTTTGCATTATCTCAAGCTTCAAACATTGTGTTACAAACAATCGTATTTCAGAAAATAGCATATACATATATGCCAGAAGCGACCTTTCATTTTGGCTATAACATATAACCCTACACTACAAGATATATTAGCTCTACTTATAGAAATTATACTGAAAAGAATAATTACTCGAAGTTCAATCAGAGGATGTTGAGAGACAACTCAACTGTAACGTTTATATTTTACCAAACAAGGAGAGATGGAGGCATATTTGTAAGTGAAGCTCCTCAAAGTTTAAACCAGAGTCACGCTGTTGTCCTGAAGGACATACTGTCATATTTCTACCGCCAGAAAGAGAGGGAGAGATAATAATAGACGAATCAGTAGAGATATGAGATTGTAGGTTTATCAGTCGGAACATAGGCGGAAATCAGTGATAAGAGCAGAATAGAGAAGTAGAACCGGTTTGAATGACATCTTTGAAGAAAATTGCAACATGCTATTACCAAGGGCAAAAGGGGGTAGTACCTTTAAAAGTCATATATGATCACTATGTTAAGTAAAAAACAACCAGCGGAAAGAAGACAAAACAGAACGATCAAGCTCTTTGTATATATGTAGATTTATGTATCTACAAAATATAAGCATGTTCTAATAATATTGGAATACGAACTGCTATATATAAAATAAAAAAAAAGAGTGCCAGTGACAAACAGCATTGCTAGTCACCATCATATAATTTACAGAAGCTTAGAAAAGTTCAGAAAAAAACACTATACTCGAGTTTGAAAAGGCGTTGTTAGACAAAACGATATCAATTAGTCAAACAATTAGAGCTTCATAACCCTGAGTATTCTCTTGTAGAAGAAACAAAGATGTGCATTATAAAATCACCAAATGTCTTTATTTGATATATATAATGATACATCTTTCTTGATGACCTCTCTCCTTTACCGCTTCAACTATTCGCTGTATACTAAATAAAAAAAAGATGAAATATACAATATTTATATATACAACGTCTTTAAAAACACATCTTACTAAATATATTTTGATCTAAAGCACAATAAATTGAAAAAAAAACAGGGAAATAACCACTCCATATTTTTTTATAGTATTTTCATATCATTTCGTCACAAACTGAAAATTTCCTCAAGTAAACTCAGATTTCACTTGTCACGTTCAAATCAACTTGTCAATTTAAGACAAGATGATATGAAAACACTGTATCCTATTTTTTTAAAAAAACAAGTGAAGAACCTAAATGATTCATAACAAGTTGTACCACCTAAACCGCTGTGAGTACTACAGTAAATTTATTTATATCATATGATTTTGTCAGACTCTATCTTTTTTTTTTTTATAAATGCAGTTAAAAAACGAAAAAAAAACATGAAAAGGTTGAGTGTATGTTTATTCTATCTAACATCAAACACATCTATTTATTATACATTAACTTTCGACTTGCACGTATAATAATCCCTCTTTGTGGCCTTGATTTTTTTTTAAATTTATTTCTACAATATATTCGACAAAATAAAGTTATCATCTTAACTTGTAACCAAAATTGGTAGATACTAAGAGTATTATCACCCCAATGTGTTTTTCTTTAGATAGGCTGAAACTAGCTCAAAATGGAAGTAGTTGATACCAAATAATAACAATAATAAATAAAATAAAAAATTGAATTCCTTGATTGAGTGAAATAAAGTCTCTGGAAGAGAGTTAAAATGTCACTGATTGATAGCTAAAATGTCTTTGGTCGAGAATTAATGTGTTACTTACAAGTGGGCCCAGTTGGGCAGATAGTCTTACTTTTAAGGCAGATGAAAGCAGGGGGCAGTCAATGAAGTCACTTCCCAGAGCAAATCCCTTGCCAGAGGCATATTAATCCTCGATCAAAGAGATTTTAGCTATCAATCAGAGACATTTTAACTCTCGCCCAGAGACTTTATTTCGCTTAAACAAGAGCATATAAACCAAAACCAGAGACAAAATATACTAGAAAAAACTTACTTTAATTTATTTTTTTTGGACAAAAAAAAACTGGTCATGTAGTTTTGAAAGTATTTCAATTTTTTGTTCTGCATCTAATAGAGAGGTGCTGTCTGAACTGTATTAATAGCAATATTATTAAATGTTTTATCAATGGAGTCATTGGTGACGAGAAAATAGTACCTTTGTTTTAGTAAACAAAATGTACTTACATGCTCTTTTTTCTTCTTTATTTTGGTCTCTGACCTCACTGTATATCATTTGATACAAATGATCCAAGAATGAAGTAATCATATATATAAATGAAAATTTTTAGACATACTAGATCAATTCTAAAGGAATTATAGAATAGTTCAATTTTTTTAAAAATTCATTTATTAATAACTATATCGACCAAAGATTAGTACCTTTTGAAATAGATATATATGTATATAATATATTATATGCTATATTTATACGTACATTACAATTCAGAGATAAATTGTGTCTACTTAATTGCGGAAAAAGGCATGTGCAGTCATGTATGGGTTAAATTCGTGCATAAAATGCAGCACGCTTTTTTCATTTTTAAAATTATTTTATAAGCACGATCGAAATAACCCCTATTTTCCCTTTTCTATTTTTTTTCTCCCCTAATAAAAGATTCAGGTACAGAAATGATATCATATAAATCACTTTTTTTTCAACCAGCATTTTGTTTTTATTATTTATTAACAGAAGAATAAATTTATTGGATTTAATATTATTATGTCATATGTTTTAGTGATTGAAAAGATAACACAAATGAAAGTTTTTCATTATGTAGAGTGCTATTATTCGTATATAGAAAACCACGTTTGAAATCAAAGAAGTAATTTGAATATACAATAGCAGAATATGTATGTATGCTCAATAAAGTTATGTAGATCAGCGTTCAATTTCTTGTATTTATACATATTAATAAGTAGATATACATGTATATAAATATGTATGTTTCTCTCCGAATAAATGCATATGTTGTAATTAAGAGAATGAAGAAGAGCGAGGAAAAGGGAAAAAAGGAACCAAATTGTTTTTTTTTCTTTTTCTTTCATCTCCTTTTTTAACCCTTTACCTTAGTATGTTGTACAAAATGTTTCCAAAAGATAGGGCTTTTATAAGAAATAACAAATAAATAAATAGAAGGCACTACAAAAATGGGGTATTTGAAACAACAAAGAGCTAAAAGGTCTATGCTTTATGAAACAAACGGGAGAAATGCAAGATAAGGTAAACTGGTTAACACTTTTATAGAATATAAATTCTATATTTGTATATAAAATTCCCTATAAACATACCATTAGAATTTCTTTTTGCTTTGCATTAAAAATAAATAAATAACGGAACCAATGAAGCCACATCTCCGGAACTTTACTTTTTTTTTTCCTATTATGCTGAACTGGTTACTCATAATATATACTTTACTACAATACGTGTATATATAATAATACAATATAACATATTAGTAGTTTATTATATATGCTACACTTTAACCATTTAATCATCCATCTTAATACTACTGCTACTATCACTAAGGTTATTATAATTACTAAAACACATCGTTTTAAAACGACATGTGTTACACAGATAAGCATAACAATAAAAGAATCAATAAAAGGGGTCTTATTATCCATCAATCTAAGTGTGACCAACGTTTCAAAACATGATATTCATTTGATATATTGTGACTATATTCTTAGAATGATAGAAAGTCAAATTTTGATAGATAACGTAACTGTATAAATATATATACAACATCTTGCTTTAATATATTATATAAATAATTGTAGCATGTAGGTATATGTCGATAACATATCTCTTCATAAACTCCAGTGATGACGATATTGCTTATCATTTATTTTTATAATCATAACAATAAAATGCGCCTAGACGTTGTTAGATAAAGAAAAGAAAAAAGAAACTAGAAAAATAAAGTAAAAACAAAATTTTGAAAGTTCAGGGGAAGGTGATCAAAGCATCAGGTTTTACTTTTTTTTAAAAAAACAAGTGTGGTATCAATGAATATGCACATATGAAAATCAGGCTAGTTTTGGTTTTGGCGTTTAGTTTTGAAGCTTTGAAAATATATCTTTGCTATTTGCCACAATCCTAAAACTCAACAAAAAAGAAAAAATACCTCACTAACACTATTCTTACAATCATAAAATATTTTAAATTTAAATCATGCTATAATTTATTTTATTTTTTTGGCTGTTGAAACAACTATTTTTAGGATTAAAAAAATCCCTTAGTAACTTATGTCACACTGGTATAAACAAAATGAAATGCGAAGGTACCCTTGATTGGATAAACAGAAAAGAAAAGGCTGCAGAAAAGGGGTTACTTCACCTAAAAAAAAATAACGACAGAATAAAGTTAAGTCATTTGACCAAACAAATATTCAACCGTTTCGAGTCTAAGAAAAAGAAAAAAAAGAAAATATATCCAAAAATGGACATTTATAATTGTCCTTGAAACAAGTTCACCAAATATTTAAAAAGAATACAGTTTTCCCCTTTTTTTATGTTTTTTTTTCGTTATCTCAATTATTTTTCATATTATTAATTTATTAGAAAAATAAAAATAAATTTAACAATGATGATGATATCAAGTAAAGCTCCCACTAATAATTCAACACAATTTGCGTTTAAATCAAGTCCTGAACCGCTACTGTCTTTTATGGTATCTAATCTGGATGAACTAGTGCAATGTTCCAAGGAACGTAGCCATTATCAGCACATGCTTCTTCCAAGTCTGTCCAAATTCATTAAGCATATCTTTAAAAATTGTAAACTCTCACCTACAGTGCTAGTTATTGGTCTAATATACCTAGAGAGACTAAAGAAAAACCTTCCGACTGAAGCTCAAGGAGGTAAATATACTTATGGATACATAAAGAAGGAACTTGATACCTTGAATAAAGATGTATTCATTGATTTTATGGTTCTAACACCAACCATCATAACTATTAGAATATGATACCCCTTATAAACTATTCTTAGCAGCAATGATAGTAGCAACAAAATACATAGAGGATCTTTCATCACATGCAGTGTCGATCTATAAAATTGTATCACCACTATATAGTAAAAGGGATTTAAATGAAATGGAACGAAGCTTTTTGGGTGTTTTAAAGGTAGATATCATAGAAATATTAAGAGAAATGCATTGTGCTAAAATATATTTGTTTGTTTAGTTTGATTTATTTGTTGATATATCAGAAATGGATCGGTTTGTAGAGAAACATCGGGACTCTCTCGAGCTTGACTTATTGCGTATGACCTAAAAATGCCTAAAAGAAACCATCATCAATTAAGTATATACAGTGTACACAAGCACATTTACCCGCCATCTGCACTCCTCTTATCAATATGCATTTAATTTTTTTATATTATTCGGTTGTCTTTATTACTGTACTCTTCTTCTATTCGCTCTTTACTATTTATGTTCATTTATTTATTTTTCCTCTGTATTTTTATTAACAATATACTCACGCATACCTGCTGTTCGTTTGATTTCTTCTTTTTGTTTAATATCATACAATTAATTTATCATAAATAAAAATTCGTTTTATAAAAATAAAAAAAACAAGTATTAATCACTTGATTTTAATTTGAACCGACACACAGATAAACTAAAGAACATATTAGATACAGTGTATTCATAAATGTTTTTCTTTTTTCAAAAAAAAAGTATTTGCACTGTATTTTTCAAGAAAATGAGAAAACCATCAGCAGTAAGAAATAGCCACCTCGTGACACTCTGGCACGGATGTAAATTGGCAAGATGTAGGGTTCTTTATAAAAAAAAAAACCAAGTAAAATGAGTTCTATTGACATCAATTGAAATAATTAACTATCCATTAGAAGCTATTTGGATATACAATAAATAATCACTTTAAAAAAAAATCTTTTTGATACGGTATAAAATACGATTGTTGTGCGTTGACGTTTGGGATGTTTAATAGATATATCAACTGCTTAGAAAAATAAAAGCGTCATGTTTTGTAACAATCATATATATTCGTAGTCAGTTATCTCTGTGTCTTAACCATATTGTGAACTTAACAAGGGTAGGTGAATCCATATTTGCTATCTTTATTTACTCTGCTAACTTTTTTTTTTTGTTATTTCTCTTTCAATATTTTATATCATTTCTTCCCATTAGCTATTTTTTATTTCTCGATTATTTGAAATAAACAGTATGAATCCGAAATTAATACCGCTCATATTTTAATGCATGTGCCCCAAAAAAGAAGGGCTTTTTTTTAACTTTAATGAATTCATTAAAATATTATACTTCTCTAAAATTAAATGAGTATTAAATGGTACAAAAAGAGAACGAAAAGAAAGATATATACACAACTAATGTTTTTGGTTAGATATAGAAATTACTGAAGTTAATATTAACACCTACTGTATATATCTTTATTTTAGAAAGAAATCCTCATTAAATGAGGTGACCGGTGGTGAAGATGCTTTTTTTATTATTATTCCACTTCTTCTATTTTCACTATAAAATAAGTTTAGTAGTACACATAAAAAAAAATAAGAAGAAAATATCACACTAAACCTTGATATATTTCTTCCCTCCCCCTCCCTCTCTCTTTCCTTGCTTCTCTTTTTATTATTTTCTTTCCATCTCACAAGATCTAAATTGATACTCCATGATATTATTACCACCTGTAACTTTAAATATATTTTTCTACTAGGATCTGCAGCACAAGGTTGATCGTAGAGTTTTTTTTTTGTAAATAAAAAATAAACACTATATCCATCTGTTTGGATAACACAATCAAACATAGTCTCGTCTCTTCCTTCTAATAGCAACTCTAAGCTATCAAATACCTATAAACAATAGGTATACTCAGCTTCATATATGTACCGGATTAACCTTATGTGGTAGACTTCTGCAGTTAGCCATTATTAAGGTTATTAAATGTAGTGATGCAATACATATTAAACCGCCTTTCAACTATAATTCTAAATAAGTAATAGTAAGTTTATTTTAAGAAAAGAAGGCGAGAGCAGGAATATACATTTCCTCTGTATGAATAAGTAATTAATATATCAAACAAATAAAGTAGTTACATGCATTATTATATATTTATAACACCGTTTTACATAACTGCTCAGTCCTGCTTCTGATTCTTATTCTCATTATATTTCAATGGTAGTGATATCAATTGCTTTCCCCATAGAAAAAACACTTGATTGTATTTCAAGGTAGATTTATTTTATCAGTGTTCAATGTTTTTCCTTTTTCGTTAAAATGATGTTATTCATTATTCTTAGCACCATTCCAAAGGTATTTATAAACTGTCATTTTATATATATATATAATGCCAAATATAAGACATGTTTGACTACTAGATAAATATTCGCGCTCTATCTTTACTGTAAAAGTGAAACCACCAAAGATCGTGAAAGTACACCGCTAATATTAAAAGAGAGGATCTCAAGTACTTTCGAATTATCGAGCGTTGGAATTATTGGCAGACAAAATTAGCGAGGGACCGCTGTAAATCAACAATAACTGGGTTACCGACCCAATTATATCATTTCTGTTCAAATAAGAGTATACTCTTTGAAGATGAGCCAGTTTGTTACAGTATTCAATTCAAATACAGGCAACAATAAATTATAATAGAAAGGTGTATGTATAAGAATCGCCTAGGACACTTTGTTATCCACAGAACGATTACAATATTAACATAACAATAGAATAATAAAATAATAAAATATTTAAAATTTTAATGGATAGAATTTATGAAATAAGCAAAAAGGTACTTTAATGGGTATATATTATGATTTTTTTTTAAGCGTATACATCAACACCTGTCCAATTAGCGGTAGCCAAAGGGCACTGATCAATAGAACTTGAACTATTGCCCCACCATACAGGGAACCTAATGTTTATGTTTTGGAAAGCAAAGAAGATAACCATAGCACTGATGGCTACACCTGAATCAAGAGCAGCAGAAAGTACATAGTTATATTTTTTCCACCATGCATTATAACTTTTCTTGATTAAAAAGTTAAAAATGAATCCAACGAATGTCCAAACAGGAGCCACATTGGTTGGTGCGGGAGGATAAGGTGTGGGACCCAGCATAAAAACCGGAATGCTGACATGTCGAATCCAAGAATTAGGAAAACGTCTAGTCAAGAAGTAGACTGGGATAGGAAGTAAGAAGCCAACAAGCAAAAAATAAGGTAAACTAGAATAAAGCGAGTCCTTTGCAAGGAATTTTCCAGGACCAATCAAACCCCAGATGACAGAAGATGCACCAAACAAACTAGCATTAGGGCAGGTCCAAGGATAGGCAGCCTTTGTACAGATGTTTGGAATGGAATTGAGGAGATAGTCTGTAGTACCAAGTGAAACAAAAGATGCAACAATGGTTCCGACAATCTGGAAAACAAACATCTGACGTGGTGGAATCTTCATGTAATGACCGAGTTTAAGATCCTGGGCAAACAAAAGCGCTTGGCGTACGGTAATGTAACCATAGGTTTTAAAGATCATGTTACCAATAGGATGACCAGGTCGGATAGCACCATAAACCCATTCAGTAATCATAGAAATAGTAGGCGACTGTGATGTGATAGCAGTAACAATACCAATAGGAAGCAACCAAACAAAGGCAAGAACAACAGCGATGATCAATGCCCACCATGGCATATCAGATGGATAGTGAACGACAGTAGCGAAACTCATAGCAAGTGCAATAATGAAAAGTATGAAATACCACAGATCAGGTACTTCTTTGTATTTATCCATCAAACGTGCATGGATATCATCATTCTTTTGACGTGCACTCTTGATACGGTTATAAATATCCTTACCGTTATACAAAATTGTATGCGTAATAATTGCACCTAATGCAGCTAAACCTTGACCATAGCAAACGGCAAAGAAACCTGTGATACGGACAGGAGAATAATTTTCGTAAGCTTCCTCATCCAAGTAGTTGTCGGGAGTAAGAATGCGTGTGCGGTTATAAGGTGCTCCCCAGATGTCGTATAGATTTGTGTTGTAGAAGGGGAATTTCTTACTTTCCCAGGTGTCTGTATAATAGATGATAGGAACCAAAAACCAAACAAAGAACACAAAACCGGCAAACATATTGGCTTGAACAACCCAAGGGATGGCAAGGGGGCTAGGATACCAGGCAGCAAGCTGACTCCAATCAAGAGTGAAACTAGCAATACCAAGAGCGTTAATACCAGAACCAATTTGAGAAACAAGGACAGAATCCTTATTAATCCAGCAGATCCAGGAGATAGAAGTCAAGATGGGCATAATATAACCGGGAAAGAAATACCAACAGAAGGAGCAAACAAAAGTGATTAAAAAAAATCTATTTCGAGACATGCTCAAACCAGGGGTGAGGGCTTCAGTATCTATAATATCTTTAGGAACTTCTTTATGTAATGTGTGAAACATGGTAGCATTGACCAAATTAATAGGCCAGACCATAGCAGCAGGACGAACAAGGAATCGACGAAGGATACCTGCAAAACCAAAACCAAGCAGACTTGTTGTCAAAACCAACAAAATACCTCCACCAAAACCCCAATCCTGATTATAGTATAATTTTTGAACGACAATAATATCAATGGCATCGAATGAAGTGGCAGCGGCATTTGCCATGACAGTAATCAATACATGTTCTTTGACGTTGAACTTTCCTGGATTCAAGCTGAAGCTGAATCTGCCGAGAGGAACTTTGTAATCAGGAAATATTTTTTCAGAGAGTCTACCAGCTGGAAATGCAAGTAATTGAACAACGATGACTTTAATGGTCAGCGGATTAGCTCGGAACCAGAAGAACTAAAAAAAAAAAAAAGA